>BLSH010107758.1:1126222-1142895 GCA_018402905.1 Glandirana rugosa
CAACCAACACATCCAGGGAAATTTACCTAACGAACCCTGACAATCAGGAATAAGTTTGTTAAAAATGTGGTAGAACCACCCACTGAGAAAAAAATGGTCCTTCTTTTGATGGGAAAGGCTTTTACCCATGCAAAAGATGCTGTGCGTGTATAAAAACCAATGGGAACAAAAAGGAGGAATTTATTGCATATGCAACTGGAAAACAGTACAAAATGTTAGATTTCATGCAAGACAGAGGGAGTTGTATACGCACTGCAGTGTCCATGTGGGAAGTATGTAGGAAAAACAAAGAGACCCTTCTGGAAAATTTGGTGAGAAACCCCAACTGTGTACATTACTGCTTAGCCTATTACATATGTGCATTTATGAGCATCTGAGCATTGGCCCCAGCTGCTGTGATTTGAGCTCAATCCATTTAAAGGGACCTACACAACCAACTTCCTGCATCCAGAGATTCCATCTTTGTCAAAGGGACACCACACTTACCGAATGGTACAGGATAACGTGCATAAGACTTATATGGGTCAAATCTTGAGGTGAGCGTGTAATCTGTACGGAGGTGGAGCACTCATTGGTTTGGAGTGTAGTGGAGCATGGACAAGACATCATGTGTGATTTTTTTAAAATTAGGTACGAGTTGAATAATAAATTGAACATTTTGCCTATATACACATTAAGTTGGACACTTGACAGCACTGGTGTTGTGGCATCAACTGTGGACTCATACCTTGTGATCTATTGAAACTCAGGAGTAATTGCATACCATAAGGATTCATATTTGATGTTTATATGTATAGATAGTATTGCTAACTTCATGTTACAGCACTGGTATCACTTACTATACTTATTCTGCACATATTTATTTATATCTATATATGTGTATTTTTTCCCTAATTATTCATATTTGTTATTTTCACTATATTGGATGGACTTAGTAAACTTTGAATGTTGAAGAACTGGAATCTTGCTATCACTGTTTTATTAGCTGGTTTATATTTTGCGGATTGACAGTTTATTTTTGTTGGGATTTAGAGATAGAACAGCACAACATTTACTTATTATTGTACATGCAGCAAGTATAATGTAAAATCAATACTCCTGACTTGTGACACAAAAGGTATTGAAGTCATTGCATCAGCGTTAAAGCCAGGCAGCTTGCACTGAAGTGGAGCTCCCCCATTAGCAGCCAGGAACTAGAATTCTGGTATTCCCATAAAAATAAAGGGCATCCTAAGCAGTGCAAACGTATTAATCGCTAGAATTGATTCCCAAATCAGAATTCTTATGAAAGATAATACATTCTAGATCCTCTAGCCCTCACTATAGACCTAAGGCCTCTCTGTAGACTGATTTAACACCTGGCCATTTATATAAACTTTTAAAGTACCCTGCTTCATTCACAGATCCAGAGAACTGCCAGCCCCCTCCATAGACCAACAATACTATAGTTACTCTTTAGACGTCTCTGTCCCAAGTCACGTCTGTAGACGAATGTATCCTACTGGCACATACATAGGCTTGCAGAATGCTCTGCTCCCTCCCCCTCCACATCCTTGCACTATCTTCAGGCCTCTCCAAAGACTGATATAGCTAAATTAATAGATGTATATCCATATAGAAGTATCTGTATCCCTTATGGGAAATACCTTCACCACGCTACAGCAAGGGTCTCAAAATGGCGGTCCTCCAGCTGTTGCGGAACTACGAGTCCCATCATGGCTCTGAATATGGGAGTCATTCATGTAACTGTCAGCCTTGCAATGCATCATGGGAATCGTAGTTCTACAACAGCTGGAGGGCCACAAGTTTGAGACCCCTGCTCTATAGTATAAAGCCAAAGGTACACATACACAAATGGGACTCTCAATTTTACCAGTGTCAATACAAATACAAAAATCTCTCAGGTTTGTATGAATATGATTTTTAATCATAATGGAATAAACTTGATGGATTTTATGATAAAGCATTTGTATTGACGTTGACAGCCTTTATCCTGGGCTTATGGAACCCTCCAGTGCTGAAGATCCTCTTCACCAAGCTCTGTAGACTTCAAAATTCCCCACAACTCACTAATAATAAAATAAAAGGCAATAGAGAATGACCTCACAAGTAAGTCTGTAGACCCATATAGTCACCTCTTTCCCGCCCCCACCACCCCCATAGATGAAGCTGGGAAGTAGTCATACAGTTTCTACTCAACACCTGTGGACAGCCTAATTACATCACATTCACTCCACATTTCTTAATTTATGACTTTGTTGTCTTTGATTAATTATCTTTCAGGTATTCAGTCTTTGTTCACACATTCATAGAATCTGCTGAGAAGTTTTTTATGGTGGGACATAAAGTCACCTATTATATATTTACTGATCGAGTCAGAGACATTCCTGCCTTTACCCTTGGTGATGGCAGAAAACTGGTAACACTGGAGGTTTCCAGCTACCAACGTTGGCAAGACGTGACAATGCGACGGATGGAGATGATTCGAGATCAGTCCCACCAGAGATTTATCCGTGAAGTGGATTATCTGGTGTGTGTAGATGTTGATATGAGATTCAGCGATGAGGTCGGGGTTGAGATTTTAAGTGGCGTGTTTGGGACATTACATCCTGGTTTTTATAGTGCATCACGAGAACAATTTACATATGAACGACGACCTGAGTCCGCAGCTTACATTCCCACAGATGAAGGGGACTTTTACTATGCTGGTGGATTTTTTGGGGGTACAGTAGAAGAAGTCTACAGACTGACCAACTTCTGCCATAATGCTATGATGGTGGATAAAGAAAAACAAATGGAAGCCATTTGGCATGATGAAAGCTACTTGAATAAGTATTTTCTTTATCAAAAACCCACTAAAATTCTCTCTTCAGAGTACCTGTGGGATAATAATTTTGCAGTTCCTGGTTTTCTCAAGAGGAGAAGATTTGTTGCTGTTCCAAAGAACCATAATGCAATTCGCAGCAAACGAGCATTGCGGGGTGTTTCAGGAACTGAAGGAAAGTTTCATAGGTGATGGGATTTCACCTACTGCAAGTCACAAAACTGTTCAAGTGAACTATTTTTTTGTAGAACTTAACTCATCCTATAGTAGTTGGATGTGCTTTGTAGACAATCTAAGAGCACAGAGGGCATTTAGACAATGTCAGACCTGGCTGTCTGCTGCCCACCAGTTCTTCCTGAGGAAAACAACAACATTTTATGTAATACACATATCTCAGACTATTTTCTATACTGTTGTTGTATATTTTGTGGTGTTAGATCACAATAAATGTCCAGTTTACAGATTTTCATCTACTGACCAGTGATGCACACCAGGATCTCCTTTTATAAATCATGTTTTTATATCTTTTGCTCATGGGTTAGCTAGGGATCCCTTTCAGGTCTTTGTTGACATCAACTTAGCAGAAGAAAGACATGCATGGTTGTAAGATAAGCTTTGTATGTCCAGATTTCGGTTATCATAAACTTATTTTTGTGAGTTTTGGATAGAGGAAGAGAAGGGTTCTAATCCCTGTCAAGTATTTATTGCTGCCTGTCCCAACTGGGGACATTAACCCTCTATTTGCTCTGGTGACTCCTTTTAGCAGAACAGGAAGGGATGGGAAATCCAACAATTTACAGCTGTCTGCCGAAAAGTAGGTGAGGATCAAATCTCCCAGATGGGACCTCTGTCCCTATGACAACTATCTAGATGCAATATTTCATTTCATAAGAAACTTTCCTCACCCTTTCTGTTGTTCCTGTTTAACTCTATCCTACTCTATCCAAAATGAAACCCTTTCACTATTTCTGTTGTTATCTGACATTGCACCTAGCATACAAGTGCTTGGTGCATTAATCAGTGGTAGGTTTGCAGTTGTTAGGGGTCATTACACTTCCTTATTTTGTAAGCACTGTCGATTATTTTTGTGTTTTCAGAAACGTCCATCTCTCCATCTCGTAGCACTGATGTAAATGTCTGCATAGTGCAGCTTTGCTTAACCAGGGTCTATGGGCTCCCTGAGCAGGGGTGGATTGATTTTCTGTCTGATGGTACCTGCATAGTTTTGGCAATGGTGGAGCAGTGAAGTAACCACTGACATCAATGACCATGTTAGCTGTGTAGAGGGAACATTCTTCCTAATGACCACCAATGTAAAGAGAATTCCTTCAGCTGTCCATCTACTGTATATAAGGCTGCTGTACCCTGACCACTAATATGCAGGAATTCTTCAAGCTAATGACTAATGTAACAGGACATTCTTTGTTTCTAACCACCAGTATAAGTGAGGCCCTCTTCCACTGACCACCAGTGTGGTATGGCTAATGAACAGTGAGCTGTTCCCTGAAAGCTGAAAATGATTTAATGGTTTCCTTCATTGTAAAATGATTGAGTGAGACTAGTAGAGAGCAACATTCTTTCTAATGGATTTGGAGTAATCATTGTTAAAAACTAAATGTAAACATGTTTGCAGACGTTCATAGTGGTATTACTAAAGACCGTATAAACATTAGCAAAAAAATATTACAATAAAGTAAACAACTGTTTCTGAAGGGTCCGTTTATCTCTATTTTCACCCAAAATTCAGAACTTTGCCAATTTTACTAATAGAATAGAAATCTCCTCAGTGGGGATACAGACCTAAAATGATACATTACAGAGGGTCTAACCTTAACCCATTCTGCCCAAAACAAATATGGTTTTGGAGAGTGAACTGACGTGGAGAGAATAATTCCACAGCAAGGGTTTGACTAGCAGTACATTCTATGGGAATTAGGGATTTTCTCCCACTTTGTAATTACCTTGCCAGCTGCAGACCTACCCCTTTCCCCATTGCCCATGAAATGTAAAGAGAAGTATGGCTAAAGCTCTTTAGGGCATACTTCTCCTTTAGGTCCAAGGAGTGCACTTAGTTCTGCTCTCCTGTGACTCCGATTCATCTGACAGTGTTCTAAAGTCTTGCAGCTGAGGGACCAAGAAACAGTGTAACACAGGGGCTTGGCTCTACTCACCGATCCTGCCAATGATCAGTCCAGAGATATACAACCTCCAGCAGAGTAGCCCAGTTTTCATTCCAAGAAGGGGAGTCCAAAGGCAAACAGTTCCCCTTCCCTTGAGCACATGGGTCCATCCCCACAGGGGGAGAGAAGACAATTTACCCAGGGTTCCAGCCCATTTAAGATTAGCCAAGCTGCTATCTGGGCACACCTCCCGATGGATTGGCTTAGCCCTATTAAATATTCAGGCTGGGGATCTGAATTCTCCTGCCCTAACCTATAGAAGCTTCTTCTGAAGGCAGGGGGAAGCAATCAATCCCAAGCTGTGAAACTGTTAGGACCGAGTTTGCCTGCTGGTGGCACTGTGGTGCTCTGGGCTGATTGCTGCAGTTCCAGTGTCCACCAGCAGGCGTCACCTAGAGGCTAACAGGCCCCCATAATCAGTTCCAAATGGTCTCAACTGCTAGCAGGACATACTATATAATGCTTCTTCTACTAGAACACGGCACATTACTGTTTTGATTGCCATCTTTGCTGCCAGATCCTTATGCCTATGTACCCTGCTCCTGAGCTAGCCTTGCATCCTGTACCCTGCTGCTTAATGCTGTTCCTTGTTCCTGTACCCAGTCTTGATTCCCCCCCTTCCTTGCATCCCTGGTATCCCTTGTTACCCGTGTCCCTTCATTTTGTATATAGTTAGTTGTTAGGTCTCTGTTAGGTTAATTAGGTATTTTGTCTCTGGGGTTTGTTCATGTTTACTGTTTGCTGGTGTGTGATTGTCTTTTGTTTCACTATAAATAAATCTCACTTCAAAGATATATACGGTACCTATGGTCTGGTCCCAGTTTCTTTGTGTAGCTACATACATCTGGTCATCTTCCAGCTGCTGACTTCTGAGGGAAACCCGAACAGACTACACCAAACAATTACTGCTTTTGCGATTACAGCAGAAGCTTAAAACACTAAACTAGGAGGACATATATACAAACTTCCCTGCTGAAAACAAATTCAGTTGCATAACCTATCAAGCCAGCCAGCTCTCCAATAAATTGTACAACCACCAGCAGTGGCAGGACAAATCCATTTGGTGCCCAGAGTGAAAATGGCAAACTGCAGTTTCTACAATAAAGCCCACAGTTTAAGCAATACTAACCTCCAGCATTGGTGCCAGTTTTTTGTAATAACCCCCAGCTTTGTGTCAGTAGCAGCAATATTAACCCCCTGCATCAATTCCAGTTTCTGCAATAATAACCAGGGTGTCTTTAACACTGATTGGACCCTGGGCAAACATTTTCTTGGGCCCTCCGAATCCACTTATTAACTATTTGTGGGCAGTGCAGGCTCCAGGGGCAGTTACTTTGGGCTCCACAACAATGACTGGGCCCGGGGCAGTGACCCTTTTGCCCTGTGCTAAACACGGCCCTGATAATAATCCCCAGCATTGCTGCCAGTTTACACAATAATAACCCTCCCAGATATGGCATGTTAGCGCCAGATTGCCATCACAGTCCCGCTATAAGTTGCTGATCAGCACCATTACAGTATAGCATCTATAGCTTAGTAAATTCCATTATATATACCATAGTCTGTAGACACTATAACTTTCACATAAATCAATTAATATACACTAATCAGGTATTTTATTTTATTTTTTTTTTCCCAAAGAAATGTAGCAGAATACATTTTGCCCAAAATTTATGAAGTCATTTTGATTTTTTTTTATTGGATATGTTTTATAGCAGAAAGTAGAAAATATATTTTTTTCAAAATTTTCAGTCTTTTTTCGTTTATATAATAAAAATAAAAAACCCAGTGGTGAACAAATACCACCAAAAGATAGCTATATTTGTGTGAAATTTTTTTATAAATACAATTTGTGTACAGTGTTGCAGGACCGCACAAATGCCAGTTAAAGTAGCGCAGTACTGAATAGCAAAAAATGGTCTGGTCACAAAGGGGGTAAAACCATTCGGAGGTTAAGTGGTTAAAGTGGAATTCTAGCTTAAACCTAACTAGCCTTGAAAATGCACCCCCCCCCCTTTCTAACACCTACATTGAATACCTGATGTAAAAAAAGATGTATATACTTAGTGTTACTAAACCCACAACAGTAAAATCAGTCTGTATATGCAGTAAACCATGCTTGTTATACTCACTATGGAACCTAAGGAGTTAATCCCCCGCATTGTGAAAAAAAAACTGATCCTGTCTTCTATGATCCTCCCCTTCTTCCACTTTCCCCAATCTTTCTACTGATAATACAGAGCCTTGGGGCAAGCTGCCCATGTTAAGTTTGGTGTGTAATGCTAGAGATTTTTTTTTCTTGGGAAGGTGCATGTGATTGGCACAGGGCCAGCCTCATAGGACAGTCAGATGAGAATGAAAACTCCTACTACAAGCTTTACCAGACACTGAATGAAGTCTGAAGAATGCTATATACTGCTGATGAGAAAGGGTATTTACTGTAGTAGGGTTGTACCGATACTAGTATCGGTATTGGTGCCGATACCGAGCATTTGCACGAGAACTTGTACTCGTGTACTTGTGCAAATGCTCCAATGTAAAGAAGTGACAGGGTAAAATAACCCCATAGAGTAGAGATGGGACTGTAATGGTGCTGGTCAAACCCAACCTCTGAAAGAACATATGTCTAAACGTAGTTTTTCATAAAAATTAACATTCATTGATACATGTTAAAAAGTTTCGCCCAATTGAGATATACAGAGTCAGACATCATTACAAAAATCACCCCATAAGCACATGGTATTCACATATATTTTTGCTCTCATAGGGATGTGGTGCTCGGTCACAAGTTAGTTAGCCTGTATCCAATTTATCTTGTACTCAAATGCTCCAATGCCTAATCCGATACCTGGGCAGCCTCAGAGATGATCGGTGCAGCGATGGGGGCAGTTAAAATCACAGATCTCCCTACGTGGCTTTCAATAAAGCAGCTGAAATCCACTTCTCCTCCTCATCCTCCTCCTCTCTCTTACACAGCTTTCAGCTGCTTTATTGAAGGCCACACAGGGAGATCAGTAATTGTAACTGCCCCCACCGCCACACTGATCACCCTTGACTGGCCCCTGTATCCTCCTCCGGCTCCCTGATTCCTTTGTGTCCTCCAGCGGTCCCCCTCCATGTACTGCTCTGGTCCCTGTCCTCCTCCGGTCCCCGTCCATGTCTTCCTCCTGGTCCCCCTCTGTGCTCCTCAGGTCCTCCGTGTCCTTCTTTGTTACCCCCTGTCCCAGATCTGTCAGGATTTCGAGCGGAGGAAGGAGCCGGTAAATATGTCATTTACCGGCTCCTTCCTTTTCTGAATAAACAGTGAGTGAGTCAGTAATCACTGAGGCCACTTTCACACTGGGGCGGGCAGGGCGGTAGCATTAAATCGCCGCCAGTATTAGCGGTGCTTTGGCACCGCTATTCGGGCGGCAGGGGGGCGAAAGGGGTCTGACTTTTCTTACTGCCCAAAATAGAAGAGATCACTATACAAAAACCTGGGCCTACTGGAATATGTTTGTATATTCCGATGAAGGGAAGTCCCTCCTGGAGACCTGCCGCAAGCCGCCTGTTGCTCGGGGGCAAAGTCCCGTGGTGCGCCCGCCCGCCTTTGCCGGCAGTGGAATCCCACCTCAGGGGCCACTACCGGCTGTCAGGAAGCATGATTCCCCCCAGGAATGGTCCTCCTGAGAACTCCATTACCACTTGTGCGCGCGCATTGGCGCCAAACGGGCCATTTAAACCCTGTTAGCCCCCAGAACAGGTGCTGTCTGATCTACAGCATTACCCGTGATCACCTGCTATCCGTATCTGTTCCTGTTGTTACCTGACCCAGCTTGTTTGAACTACTCTGTTATCTGCCTGCACCCGAACTGGGCTTGTCTCGACTACTCTTCTGCCTGACCCACTGTACCTCACTGCCAGCCCATTGCCGAACCTGCTTATCCCTGACTCTGCTTCTGTGTCTGTGACCATCCGGTCTCTTCAAGTATCCTGCTCTGAACACCAGCACCCTTCCAGCACATCTCCTGACCACCTGCTGACGGATACTCATGGACTTCTACGGCACTCATACCTCACCTGTGGCCGCTGTCTCAACTGTTAAGACAGCAGTCCCTCAAACCGGAGTCGTAGGAGAGGCCACCCCCGACCGTCAGGCTCACTACCTGGTACGTGACACTGGCCTAACACCGTCTGCGGAGTGGGCCTCATTGGGGCAGGCAGGCGGGAGTATTAAGACAGGGTCAGGCTGGGACTGAGATCCTCTTATTCTATGTTTTGTTGCATCACCCTGGCCCCCCTTCCTCCCCACCCCACTTTTTTTTTCCTTTCTCCCCCTCTCTCCCTCTCGTCTCGGTCTTTTTCTGTTTCGGCACCCCCTTGGATGAACCTATGCCACTGTCTTTCTCTCTAAAAGTCCTAAGTATCCGATTGTGCACACTTAGGCATAATATACGTGGTTGCCTCCTTATCTTTTGATGTGACAAACTTCTCTGGGGATTAGTATTGTTAATTTACCTTGTGTTTCTGTAATATCGACTTTTTTTCATTTCTGTTACCTTGGATTGTCTTTACATTGGATGTGATATGATACTTCCCCTTTCTTGTTGGGGTATTATGTTTTGATGGATACTTTATTCTTTCTTATAAATAAAGAATTTTTTTAAAAAAAGAAAGGGGTCTGACTCTGTCCATTCATAACTGAGCATCATAAGCTGTGTTTATAATGCTTCAGTTTATGAATGGACAGGAGCCTCTGTCTCCTGTCCATTCATCTTCAGTGCAGCTGAGGCTATAGAGAAAGGAACTAAGGAACCTGTGTCCTTAGTCCCTTTCCCTTTTTTTCTGTTTAGACCCCTGATATCTCACCAAAGCCCCCTCCCCCAACAGGGCTGATTAAAAAATAACAATAAAAAAGAATTGTAACTTTCCAATTATATTTATGATTTTATTTGCAAAATATAATATTCCATTGTTGGCTTGAGTCCTATATGTTTGTGTCAGAATGCTAAAATAGTTTTTGATTGATGAGGACCACTATCTTCTCTACTGGAAAAAGAATCCCCACAGAAGAATGTAAGGAACATTGTGCTGTGCAAAATGTATTCAGCGGCATCAACACAAGGTAAACCCGATTTGATTATTAGCTGGCTAGAGGATGAATTTTTACAGGCTCAGATCTACCATCTACCTGTCCTATTTCCTAGGCAGGACAACCCTCCCACCAGCTGAATACACAGAACACTGCATAGACTGACGTGAAAAGGTATTACAACCTGGAGAGGTGGCAAAGTCAAAGATGCAAAGAGACCACAGTGGAAGCTCAAACACTTGCTGAGGGCCACCACTGTTGCTTCTGAGAGACCAGACAACCTGCCCTCCTCGATCTCTGGTGTCTGACCTCAGTCAGTGCACATCAGCCCCCTGGGGCTCAATGGAGACACAAACAAAACAAGAAGGGGGTACAAATACAGAGGACAGGGCGGATAAACCCCCACATGTAGCACCATCTCTAAAGGAGCCACTTGGTAATTTTGTGTTCCTTGTTCCACGCCTTGACTCCAAGAACAACCTCAGTCCCTTTGACACACCTGGTTGAATAAATCACTACAACACACAAATATACAATACCTTTCACCTGACTGTAGGATATTGATAATAAACGAACATACACCTGCTTAGTGGTAGACACTATTAGACTATAATTAAAGAGTAAAGCAATCAAACACCCTTACAAGCAACCTGGAGCTAATCAATGCTTTATCACCAGATATTATCAGCAGCAGACACTTCTCACACTCCCATACTCTGTGCAAAGTAATTACAATTCAATCAATGTGCTGCGCTTCTAAACCAACCTTGAGCCCTGGTTCAAACTGACATGATTTGGCATGAGATTTGACATGTCAAATTGCATGCCAAATCAGCGGCAATAGCCGGCAATGGCACTGTCCTAATCGGTGCGATGCTGCACTTGCGGCGCTGCACTGATTTCAAAAAGTAGTTCTACTACTACTTTTTGCAATTTCAGGTGCGACTTCCATAGGCATCTGTGCGGGTGAAATTGCAGCTGAAAATCGGGACTGACATGCGGGATTGAAATGGTACAAGTTCAGTTGAACTCGCACCATTTCATTCCTGCACTCAGTGTGAACCAGGGCTAAAACCTCCTTCTAAACATATACTGTGGGGGTCATTTACTATAGCACGATTATGCATTTGCGCAAATTTTAACGCACAAGATAGCCAAATAGCGCTAATTAGCGCGGAAATGGAATTCTCTATAGCGCTGGGGAAAAAATACTCCCAAAATTGAATTCATAGACAGACAACAGAGACAACTGAAACTAGTTGTGCTAAAAGCACGGGAATTGCACATGGAAATAATGTTTAGAGCACCCCCTGTCCCGCTCAGAACAATTTTCAGCCCTGTCACATTTTGAATGACAATTGCACGGTCATGCGACACTGAACCCAAACATAGTTTTTATAGCTTTTTTTTCCCCCCACAAATAGAGCTTTCTTTTGGTGGTATTTGATCACATCTGGGGTTTTTATTTTTTGTGCTACAAATAAAAAAAGACGGAAAATTTTGAAAAAAAAAAGTTTTTCTTTGTTTCTGTCACAAAACTTTTAAACCACTTCAGCCCCGGAAGGATTTCCCTCTTTAGGACCAGAGCACTTTTTGCGATTCGGCACTGCGTCGCTTTAACTGACAATTGCGCGGTCGTACAATGTTGTACCCAAACAAAATTGCCGTCCTTTTTGGCCCACAAATAGAGCTTTCTTTTGGTGGTATTTGATCACCTCTATGATATTTATTTTTTGTGCAATAAACAAACAAAGAGGGACAATTTTGCAAAAAAAAAAAAACGATATTTCTTACTTTTTGCTAAAATACAAATCAAAAAAAAAAAAACTATAAAAAACAATGTTATTCTTCAGTTTTGTCCGATATATATACTTCCTCATATTTTTGGTAAAAAAAATCGCAATCAGCGTATATTGATTGGTTTGCGCAAAAGTTGCCGCATTTACAAGCGATGAGAATTAATTTATGGGGTTTTTATTTTTTTTACTAGTTATGGCGGCGATCTGCGATTTTTAGCGGTATTGCGACATTGCGGTGGACATGTCGGCCACTTTTGACATTTTTTTGGGACCATTGGCATTTATACAGCGACCAGTCCTGCACCAAAATGCAGTGATTACTGTGTAAATGTCACTGGCAGTGAAGGGGTTAAGACTAGGGGGCAATCAAAGGGTTAACTGTGTTCCCTGGGAGGTGTTACTGGGCTGACTGGGGGAGGAGAGTGATCGTTGCTAACATATACAGGAAGCATACGATCAAACTCCTTCTCCCCTGTCAGAAAGGAGATCCGTGTGTTTACATACACGGATCCCGTTCTGTCACTGCGGGGGAGCAATCGCAGGTAGCCACCGGCGGACATCGAGTTCACCCTACCTGCTCCTTGGCTCCCCCCGATACAGAGTGAGCATGTGAGCGCGCCCTCACAATCCCCAATCTGGCAGCTGCCGTCAGGTTATGGCGGTTTGCGATATCGAGCCAAGTTGCCGCCGTCAGATGACGGAGGGCGGTCAGCAACAGGTTAAATAAATACGTTTTCTCCTTCACTGATGGGCACTGATGTGGCTGCACTGACGGGCACTGATGAGGCAGTACTGATTGGCACTGATGAGGTGGCACTGATGATGAAGCACTTATATGCAGCACCGATGGGCACTGGTAGGCGGCAGTGATAAGCAGCACTGATGGGCACTGATAAGCGGACACTGATGGGCACTCATATGCAGCACTTATGGGCACTGATAGGTGGCACTGGGCACTGATAGGTGGCACTGATGGCCACTGATAGGTGGCACTGGTGGGCAATTTATATGTGGTACTGGTGGGCACTGATAGATAGCACTGTTAGGCGGCACCGATAAGGAGGCACTGGCAGGCATCACAGATGGGCACAGTGCCATCCCTATAGTACACTAAATGCCCTTTACCTGGTGGTCTTGGATGAGCTCCCTGTTGGTCCCTGGGTGGGCTCCCTGGTGGTCCTGGGTGGTGATCCTCAGGGGGGCTGCACTGATAAACAATAAGCGCAGACCCCCCTGTCAGACACGAGTAGAGGAAAAGCCGATATACGGCTCTTCCTGTTTACATTGTGATCAGCTGTGATTGGTCACGGCTGATCACATGGTAAAGAGCTTCCGACGGAGGCTCTTTACCAAGATCATTAATGCGGTGTGTCAGACTGACACACTGCACCACCGATCGCCGTGATGCGCGTCCCCCCAGGCGCGCGAATGCGGGTAATTCTGCCCGACGTCATATGATGTCAGGTCAAGATAACGAAGCCCTTGTCCGGCCTCATTTTGCTATAGGCTGGGCGGTAAGTGGTTAAACATGGTATATTGTTTAATGAAGATCTGCTTTTAAACTGCTTAACTACTTACACGCCATAGCCGATTGACGGCTACAGCACGGATCTAAAATGCCAGGAGGCCGTCAATAGATGTCCTCCCCTTTGGCTCGTGCTGGGCGCGCTCTCGCCGGCGGCGCATGCGCCGCTGCACGCCGCACGAGCGTGCCCGCGGGTCGGGCGGACCCGATGTCCACCGTAAACCCGCGATCTGCTCACAGAGAGCCAGAACGGGGAACCACCGATATAAACATGGCGGTTCCCCCGTTCTGTGAGGGGGGGCATGCCAGATCTACTGATCTCTGTCACTGGGATCAGCTAGATCTGTCATGCCCTTGCCAACCCCGCCCCCGACATGTCAGCCGCAATATCGCAGTCCCGATAAAAATCGCAAATCACCGCCATTAACAGTAAAAATAAATAAATAAATAAATAAAAACGTCACAAACCAATGTGCATAGTTTGTAGACACTATAACTTTTGCGCAACCCAATTAATATACGCCGATTGCGATTTTGTTTTGTTTTTTTACCAAAAATATATAGAAGAATATATATCGGTCTAAACTCATGAATAAATTTGTTTTTTCTTTTTTTATTTTTGGATATTTATTATAGCAAAAAGTAAAAAATATTGTTCTTTTTTCAAAATGGTCGCTCATTGTTTGTTTATAGCGCAAACAATAAAAACCGCATAGGTGATCAAATACCACCAAAAGTAAAAAAAAAAAATAAAAATAAAAGATTTGAAAAAATAAAATACCACCAAAAGAAAGCTCTATTTGTGGGAAAAAAAAGACGCCAATTTTGTTTGGGTACAACGTTGCATGACCGCGCAATTGTCATTCAATGAGTGACATCGCTGAAAACTGAAAATTGGTCCGGGTAGGAGGGGGGTTTAAGTGCCCAGTAAGGAAGTGGTTAAAAAAGTGATGTAAACCTGAACTATCACTGAAAGTCTGAAAAGAGCTAAATTCCCCCTACAACTATTCATCAGCACAACTGAGCATGCTCAGACAGGAAAATACACTAATTTTAACTCCCATGCCCTTTTTTACAGGGAGCTATAGTAAATTCGCAAGTTAGAACTTGGCTAAAATGCCTTTTTGAGAGTGAAAATTCGCGCTATATAGCCCACTGCAAGTTTCAGCCATTGATTCTAATGGTACAGTTGTAACTTCCCCAAATAAATCCTTTTCATGTTGTGATGAAATGTATCTTTCTCTCAAAGAAATTGTCCTTACAACAATGTTGCTTCTTCATAATCTATTTTGTTTTTAAGAATGCTAGAATGTGTAATGTTTTCATGTTTCGGTAAAAAAAAAATATTCTCTTTAACTTTCACTTGTTGCTGTCCCTCTCACAAAAATCTTTACAAAACTCACACAGGTGTCTTTACAAACCACAAACAATACCACTGCTGATGCAAATTTAAAATGGGTCCCAATTTTGTGTGTTTTTTATCATTTCCAAATGATCCTAATTTGAGCCCAAAAAATGTAATATGTGTATCAACATCAGAAATAAAAATGTAATTCCCAAAGATCAGAGGGTAACAGAGGGTCTACACTCACACACCAAGAACCACCAAATATCACAGAATAAATCAAGAACAATGACTCCTGTCTAATGCAATTCCACCACCTATATGCCTAAAGAAATGCAGTATATTTGTATTTATGTGTAGGAGGGTTCCACATGTGGCAGCACAGTGGCTCACAAGCTAAAGCTGCTGCCTAGCAGCACTGAGGTTTTGGGTTTGAATCCCAAGCATGCAACTTCATGTAGAGAAGTTGTCTGATCTCCCTATGTTGTTAAACATAACTCCTGGCTCAGGGCTTTCCCTAAATTATGTCTAAATGTAATATTTATGTGTAAGATGTTTCCCCCACCATTGCAAATTTTGTCATGTGTTTTCCATCGGCAAGGACTCTAATCAGCCTTAACATTTCCCCACCACTAATTGCAATCTCTTACCAAGCCAAAACCCACAAAATGACAGCTGTTTAGCTCTAAGCATGCTGACAGTAATCAGCCATACAGCCTTCAAAACAGATGGCATATGCCAGAAGTAGGTTGTTTACTGGCTCTCTGGCCTTCCACAGTACATCTGCATTCATTAACTTCTTGCACCCCTGGGACTTCGGACAGTTTTACACCGCAGAGCTTCAGCCTAAAAACATGTGGCTCACAGGCTAGCACTTTTGCCTAGCAGCACTGAAGTTCTGAGTTTGAATCCCAATCCTGCTACGTGGCAAGAGGTTTATATCTTGTGGTGTTAAAGTTTCTTTTTCACAAGTGCTAACATTTTTGATGGATTTCACATAATGGAACCCCAAGAAATCACATTATAAATCAAGCAAGTGTGGGTTTGCACCAAATCTAGCACTGGGGTGATGCTGCCCACATATTTTAATGTTGTATGCTGATGATGAATGACAAAAGCGCTTTGTCACCAATTTGTGTGAAGCAGCCCTCACAAAGTTGTAATTTCCTATTTTGGAGCCTCCACATGCCCAACAATGTACAAGTTTGATTAGGAGATTTTTGGGATCACTGATCATAAGCATAGCCTTGGACATGTGTTATTTTGAGCTTTACCCTGCACAGATATATATGCTGAGGCATTTTTTCATTTGTAAACAGTGTGTATTCCTAATGAACAAGTGTGAGTAGTTGAAACCAACTAAAGAAACAGGATGAATTACACTGGTGAGAGTGTCCTTTACTGGGTGGGTGGAGGTGAGCAAGCTTAGCTAGTTTATTTAAAGGCCAGCATTTGGGGTGTGCTTTTGGCCTAAGAACATGCCTGAATTTTTCTTTGCAGTGTGTATATTGGGTTACAAATAGATATGTTTTTTGTGGGTTTTTGGCAAGGGGGGTGCATAATTCCTGACCCACACCCCACTAAGGCTGTTGTTTGATGATTGCTTCTAAATCTCACGTTAGACGTACAACTGCTATGTAATGGTTGAGATGAAAAGGAAGGTTCTGGCTAATTCATTCCTGCAGAGTGTGTCATGTAGTTTGTGCGCTTACTTTTTGGCTTTTGTCTTAATTTTGTCTGTTTTTGCTCATGATAATTCTGCCATGTAACTTTTTAGGGGTTTGGGGCAAGGACTTCTGATCACCACAAAGGTTTGTCGTGCTTGTTATTAACTTGATTTGCATCCCTGCCATGTAACTTTTTTGGGGTTTAGGGCGAGGACTTCTGATCACAAAATAAGGTTAGTAATACTTGCTATTAGCTTAATTT
>BLSH010107758.1:1150123-1171291 GCA_018402905.1 Glandirana rugosa
AAGGAAGTTATCGTGGACGGTCCTTATCACGCCATCTACTAACCAAGTACACACTGCATCCAGCTCTTCAGCACTATTCCTGGCAGGTGCTATTGAAGGAACCTGGGTACAGAAGGCAGAGAAAGCAACATTTCCAATCCATTATACTCTGGAGAAAACCGTCTTGATTTACAGTATCTGGGGATCTGCCGCATCTCTCCCCCCCCATACAAGCTGCTTTTGACCTCTGACTGCAAAGCAGAAGGTCAATTGCTTTTGGTGAGTGGGGACACAGAGGGGGGCTTCTGGCACTGCATGCATCACTGGCATTAACCTTTTGAGCACGTTAAGAAGCACTTTGTTCACATTATTTGTGGAAGAATCTGTTGGTTACTCGCCAGCAAGAATCCCAGCACTTGGACACTTTATTTTATGTATTGATATTTTTGACACTATATGAACTTTGAGTTTATGAATTTTTACACGGAAGCACTTTGGAGCAATATCTAGCACTTTATAAGCACGCTAGCCACTTTAATTCTGTAAAAGTTTATCAATTTGTTTAGAGGAAATATATATTTTTTATATGTCTGTTTATCTAAGAAAGCTGTTAGGAGCCTCATAGCTCTAACTTATGCGATCTATTCACAAATATGTAAAGTCACTGTATGAATTATTTTGAGGTGAATATTTAGAGGCGCTGTTATTTCCGTTTATTAGTTTTAGAGTCTCTACTCCTATTAGCAGCAGCCCCAGGTGTGTTGGTCTGCGTGAGATACGTATTCCCACACCTGTATATCCATAGGGATTTTCACTAGTTTTAAGGGAAGGCGCTGTGTTTAATATTTAATTATATCCCAATACCGTTTTTTAGAGCGGACGGTCGGCTATCCGGGGATGACAGCCGATCTGACTCAAGAGCCGCTCAGTTGTTATCCCCGCCGCCTTCCGCCACTCTTCTCCGGCCTCCTGCCCCACCGGGAGACCGGAGCTACGATCCGGCGCGTCCGTCAGCTCAGAGGAGACCTGAAGGAAGCTGGAATGGGCTTTGATCAGGTCTCCTTCAGCAAATTCTGGAAAGCGACGGCATAACGTCACTTCCGGTTTACTCGGCCGTTTTTACCGTTTTTAAAAAAATGACAGTATTCAGAATCGCCCTTTTTGGTGATCTGAATACTGTGAAGTGCAAAGGAGGGATGGGGGACCCCCCATCCTTCCATAAAGAGTATACCTGTCACCATATATTACTACCACAAGGGATGTTTACATTCCTTGTGATAGCACTAAAAGTGATCAGAATTTTTTTTTTTAAAGAAACAGTGTTAAAAATAAATAAATAAATAATAATAAAAAAATGTATAATTTAAAGT
This sequence comes from Glandirana rugosa, assembly GCA_018402905.1. Lineage (NCBI taxonomy): Eukaryota > Metazoa > Chordata > Amphibia > Anura > Ranidae > Glandirana > Glandirana rugosa. Next base: position 1,151,473 of record BLSH010107758.1, read on the forward strand.
GCCACCGTCCCCACGAGCTCACGCAGCAAAGAAAACGCATACGTAAGTCGCGCCCGCATATGAACACGGTGTTCAAACCACACATGTGAGGTATCGCCGCGATCGCTAGAGTGTGAGCAATAATTCTAGCAAAAGACTTCCTCTGCACCTCTAACCTGGTTACCTTTAAAAAATTTTTAAAGCGTCGCCTATGGAGATTTTTAAGTATCGGAGTTTGTCGCCATTCTGCGAGTGTGCGCAGTTTTCAACCGTAACATGTATGGTATCTATTTACTCAGCGTAACATCCTCTTTCAAAATATACAAACAATTGGGCTAACTTTACTGTTGTCTTTTTTTTTACCTCAAAAAGTGACATTTTCCAAAAAAATCACGCTTGAAAGACCGATGCGCAAATACCATGTGACTAAAAGTATTGCAACGATCGCCATTTTATTCTCTAGGGTATTTGAAAAAATATATATATAATGTTTGGGGTTTCTAAGTAATTTTCTAGCAAAAAAAAACAGTTTTTAACTTGTAACCAACAAATGTAAAAAAGGGCCCTGGTTGGTAAGTGGTTAAAATGTCAACAAATCAATACTCACATTTTCAGGGTGCTTGTAGTGCACCACTCTGACTTTGCAGTATGTTGCCTCTGTGACACCAGCCGCTCGTCTGCAATTCCTCCCACTGGGTGCACTCACAGTACCGTCCTCCTGGCCCCTCCCCTACGCATTACGCCACAGGGTCACGTGTCTTCCTCAGGGGGTATCTATTGGATGGTAGTTGAATGCTCTTTTTATAGTGTGCATCACCGTCATTTTCCCAGAGCCTGTTAAAACGTTATCTCTAATGTTCGGGACCTCGTCATTTTCTCGAAGCCCACGGGCTCCTTATTGATACACTGGAGCTAATTCTTAACTGACTGACAAAATATCGCAGCTTCATACCAACGGGCCTGGAGCACTAATATCTCTCAAGTACTAGAAATGCCCCAAAGGTCCCGATGTTTACAGTGATCCCTTTATGTTTATACATTATATGATTTCTGTCACGAAAGCAGTATTAACCTGCATAAGACACATACATGTCTGTACAAAACCTCTCCATTCACCTATCACACCTATCAAGTAGGATATAAAATATCTCTACATCAAATTAAACTAAAAAATATATAATACATATTATAAATGCAATAAAACCATATGTCATAATATCTGAAGAACCTCCTACTAAGTGCAGAAAATTGCAACCTTTCTACCAATTACTGTAATTATATATTTTAAAACCAAAACTTCTATTTTCTATGTACCCCTTATAAGAAAACACATATCAGTGGGTATCCACCAATGCATATTGTGTGGGGTTAGCTCAAGTGGGGATCACCTTCCCTAGGAAAAAGGTAGTCCAGACGGCAGGTCTTTCTTAAAAGCTGACTTGTAGTCAGTTTTATTTTAAAGGTTGCATGAAATATCAAACAAACAAAAGAGAAAATAAATCCTTGCCATCCAGGCTCTTACTAAACATTTCCAGGTTCCTAACTCAGAGGTGAAGGGCTTCTCCCAGTCATTCATTCACAAACCTTTAGTTTCAGTCACAAAGCAAATTTCCTTTCAGCTTCAGTTCAAAAGGTTTTTGGCTTCTTTAGTCCCAGACCAATAGCAATTCTCTGCTCCAGTCCTGCTTCCTTTATACCACCTGTTGGTGGACACAAGTGGACCGCAAAATCTGGTCCGGAACCAACCCTGCCAAGGTGGCTGGTAAAACCGGATTCCAACTTAGTTTCTTGCAAATGAACACATGCGAGGTGAAACATAATCTTGTAACATGTTGTATGTGGGCCGTACAATGCGCAACCTATGGAAGCGTGTGGGTGAGCATCGACGGTTCATACAAACAGGCCGGAAGGAACATGGTGTTCCCCCATCATTTTAAGACTCATCATGCTCAAAACATCCGTGTCTAAGGGTAGCAGTTATTGAATATATTCCTAGTGGTTCTCTCACTGATAATGAGAGATTCTCCCTTCTTTGTAAACGTGAGACCTTTTGGATTTACAAACTGTCCTCTTTATCCCCCAATGGGTTAAATGAACTTGAGGTACAGAGTATTATTTAGTTTATTGATATTTGGCTCATGCTTTGTGGGGGGGGGGGTGTTTTTTTTTGATCCTGCCACAAAGGTTTTCCCGCCTTTTTTTTTTCTCGCAGCTCGGTGCCGAGCCTAATGAGGTAGCAGAGTGAATTTGCGGACAGAAATCAATGAGGGGTTTTTTTTTTTTTTAAATGATTATTCCTGCAAGGTGTTTTTGTATCTTATTGTATATGTCCTAAGAGTAGTGAATAGGATTGCAGGTGTTGTTCACCATGTAAACTGTGCTGCAGGGGTTAAAGAGTTCACACTCCCAATTTTTCTTAATCCTGCAGCCGGTCCCCTATCTAAATTTCCATGGGCTGGTATTGTCACATGACCTGAGGAATGGCCACGCCCCAAAATGTGTTGTCATGACAACATCCTTGCCTCCGCCCTCTTGCCATCACGTTCCACCTCCCTGGAGTTCCTACCCTCGCTCCGGGACCGGGTTCAGAGAGCGGGTGACGTCACGCTCAAGAGCCTACAGCCGGTCCCAGCTCACCTCCCATCCGGCTCGTCCCATCTGCTATCGAGGCTGCTGCCCATTGGACTGAGCCACAGTATAGGATCTCGGCTGCACCTTCAGCTGCCTCACACCTACCAGAGAGTCCCGTTACTCCCATTGCCCACATGCACAGTGGTCCCACGGCTGGCGGGAACCCCATGTGGGGTTGATCTCCGTTCCCCCCCCCCGACAGATTAGGGATCTCTCTGTGCGACTGTATTCCTTTTTGGATTAAGCGCTCCAGCCAATCCTCCACACACTGTCATCTGGGTCCTGGCTTTTGACATCTTCCTCCCCTTCCCCCGCACACAGCTGTGGGTGGATCACAGTTGGATTATTTCATCCCTGCAGTGCAGTGAGGTCGGGACACTCCTGGATGGTTGAGTAACAGTCAACTATACCCACGGTTGGGTGGATACAAAGGTTGGTGATACGAGCAACTATCCACATATTCCACATCACATGATTGTAGATTTTTATTTTTATATTTATTTTGATTTTCACAATTTCAATAAACTTTGTAATGGTTCTTTTATTTGGACTCAATCAGAGCCTTATTATTGTTTACCAGAGGGTATACCCCCTCTTCCCAAATAGGGTTGACACTAGCGCTGGTATATGTGGTAATCCTCTAGACATTGTTCAACATTTGAAATGCCTTCTCTGCCTCAGGATTCCACTTCATGACTGACCCTCTACCCTTCGTCAGATCTGTCAGTGGGGCTGCAATGGTGGCAAAATTGGGTATAAAATGCCTGTAGTACCCTGTGATGCCAAGAAATGCACAAACTTGCGTTTTATTTATAGATTGGGGCCATTTTTGAACCGCCTCAATCTTATTGATCTGAGGCTTGATCAGCCCTTGACCAATCATGTAGCCAAGGTATTTGGCCTCCTCCAAGCCTATGGCACACTTTCTAGGGTTGGCAGTGAGCCCTGCTTTCCTAAGGGAATCTACTACTGCTTGCACCCGGGGCAAATGAGATTCCCAATCTTGGCTGTGAATGACTACATTGTCCAAATAGGTGGCTGCATATTGGCAATGTGGTCTTAATGTCTTATCCATCATTCTCTGGAATGAGGCAGGAGCACCATGGAAGCCAAAAGCCATCCGCTTATATTGGAAAGACCCCTCGGGGGTAGAAAACGCAGTTTTCTCTTTTGCAGACTCTGTTAGGGGTATCTGCCAATAACCTTTAGTCAGATCTAAAGTAGTTATGTACTGGTCATTACCCAATCTGTAAACAAGCTTGTTGACCCAAGGTATTAGGTATGCATCAAATTTGGACACACTATTAAACTTCCTGAAATCGTTACAAAACCTAATAGTTCCATCTGGTTTTGGGACCAACACTATGCCTGAAGCCTGAAGTACCTCTCGTATGGCAAACATGAGATATGGCAGCAAAAGATCCTAATTCTCCCATCTTTTTTAACATGCTTTTGAGTGTTTTGTTAAATCTCTCCACAACACCATAGGTTTGCAGGTGGTAGACAGAGGTACGGAGATGGGAGATTTTGAACAACTTACACAATTCTTTAGTGACTCGGGACATAAATGGGGTGCCTTGATCCGTTAATAGTTATTCTGGAATACCCACACGACTAAATACCTAGACCAGCTCTTTGGCAAAAGCCTTAGCTGAGGTATTACACAAGGGAATGGCTTCAGATTATTACGTGGCATCATAGGCGTGCGCAGGGGGTGTGCCAGGTGTGCCTGGCCAGACCCTAATCACTCCAAGCACATTAGCATTACTGCTCTGTGTGCCGGTGGAGAGATGGGAAATTTCTCCCTCTGAGCAGTTCCACCATTATTGAAGAGCTATCTTACTTCTCTTTCACTGAACCGGCTCTGCTATAACAGTGTGTGTCTCTGTGTGTGTATGTATGTATATAAATATACTGTTAATGTGTGTTTGAGTTTTGGGGTGCACACCCTAATGCAATAGGCTGCGCACACCTATGCGTGGCATAGTCCAGAATTACCAGTATGTGCTGATGGCCCCAGGCAGACTTTACTACTGGTCCCACCAGATTCATCACAATTCTTTCAAAAGGCACTTCAATTATTGGTAACGGTACCAGCGGACTGCGGAAAAATGGGGCGATGGCGCAGAATACTGCCACTCAGGGCATGTTTCACAATATTATTTGTCATCTGCATGTAACCTGGACCAAAAGAATCTCTGGGTTATTATCTCCTTGGTTTTCTCTATACCCAGATGTCCACCCATTATTTGACCATGGGCTAAATCTAATCCGGCGATAGGGTTTGGGAACCACTAGCTGCTCTACCTCCTCCTCCCCTTGCTTTACCACCTGATACAGCAAGTTATTTTTAAGAGCCATGTAGGGAAAAGACACCCCTATATTAGGTTAAACAGGTTCCCCATCTATCATTTTAATGTTTTCTCTGGCTCAATTGAGTGTTGGCTTTTCTTAGTTGTTCCGTACAAACATCATCTTTCCTGACCTCTAAGTCAGGCACCACATTCTGCCAACTGTCACTATTAGAGTAAGAGATTATTTCTTGTTCATTAGCCTCCAGCTGGGGGCTGGATTCCAGTTCCTCCTGTTCCTCAGCCATTACAGAAAAAGAAAAAGGATCTACCCCTTCCTTGAGCACGCCAACAGTTTCCCTTTCAATCTTGCAATCAAAAGGGTGTGGTGTGATTTCGAGTGTTTCCTCAGCATGGGGAGCTCTGTCTTCCTGACTCCTGTTGTTTTCCCATAAACTCCAAAAGTGGGGAAAATCTCTCCCCACTAGGGCTTCATGAAGCAGTGAGGGTATCACCCCCACTTAATGTGTCACCATACCACAAGGGGTATCAAACTCAACCACAGCAGTCTGGTAGTCACGTTTTTCACCATATATGAAAATAACCCCAATAGCGCTAGGGTGTAACTTTGCAGGATTTACACAATCACCTTTGACTAATTTAACAACACTACCAGAATCAAGCAGAGCGGTGACTGGTTTTCCATCAACTGAAATTACACACATTTGTTTTTCAATGGGTTCCTGACATGTTGCAGTACACGCCACCTGTGAAAAAAAGAGACATGCGTTTTTCAAATAAGCATTATCACATTGCATTGGTTCATCATTTAGGGAACAGTTTGCAGCAATATGACCTAACACATGCCAACAATAACATTTTATGTGTTCTGTACCCAGTCCTCTAAACGGCCTCAGAGACCTTCCTGGCCTATTTAGCCAGTCTCCAGGTCCTGAGCCCATAGTCTTATTATCTCTAGCAACAGTCTTGTAACTTTTCCCCATGCCCTTGAACCCTGGAACAGTCTTACTGGATCCTCCGGGCTGTTTTTCACCCCTAGAGATATTGGGGTGGGGCATGGATGGGTTCAACAAGTCCTGTGCGGCAGTATTTCTACCAGGTCCACCAGCTGGTTTGCAGTCTTAGGGTCCCCATCGCTGACCCACTTCCTCAAAGTGGCAGGGAGCGCATGTAAATAATGGTCAATGATCACACGCTCTACAATCTTAGGGCCTGGCAAACTCTCTGCAGCCACTTCTGGGTGAGGTGTATTCAGTTAAACATTTAGGAGAGGGGTGGTTTGTCAGTACTGTATGACCACAGATTCACCCGTTGAGCCCGGACCGCAATGGTGACGCAAGTATCTCAGCCTTCAGCGTCTCATAATCCTGGGCAGCATCTGGTTCCAGGTCATAATAGGCCTTTTGGGGTTCACCTGTCAGAAAAGGCGCTAACAGTCTCACCCATTGCTCTTTTTACCATCCTTCCCAAACAGCGACTCTTTGTGTTGTGAGGTATGCTTCCACATCACCTGCAGCTGTCATGTTCTGCAGGTAATAGCTGGCACATATCATTTTCTTTTCCACCAGTAAAGGACCTGTGGACCCCTTCTTTAACCACTTCAGCCCCATGAGGATTTACTCCCTTCCTGACCAGAGCACGTTTTGTGATTCGGCACTGCGTCGATTTAACTGACAATTGCACGGTCATGTGACATTGTACCCAAACAAAATTGACATCATTTTTTCCCCACAAATAGAGCATTCTTTTGGTGATATTTGATCACCTCTGCGGTTTTTATTTTTTGTGCTATAAACAAAAAAAAAAGCGAATATTTTGAAAATAGAACACTTTTTTTTTTACTTTTTGCTATAACAAATATAAAAAAATATATATAAAAAATTATTCATCAGTTTAGGCCAATATATATTCTACATATTTTTGGTAAAAAAAAAATTGGTGTATATTGATTGGCTTGCACAAAAGATATCGTGTCTACAAACTATGGGAATTGATTTATGGCTATTTTATTTATTTAATTTTACTGGTAATGGCGGCGATCTGCGAATTTTAGTGGGACTGCGATATTGCAGCAGACATGTCAGACATTTTTGACACTTTTTTGGGACCTATAATCCAAGAAAGAGTCGGCACATCCACAATAGGATAAAATTTCTTCTTTATTGTATCAAATCCATGTAATATAGCAGGGAAGGCTGATACGTTTCGTCGTTTGAGGCTTGTTCACAGCATATAGCAAGGCTCAAACGCCGAAACATGTCAGCCTTTGCTGCTATATTACATGGATTTTATGCAATAAAGAAGAAATGATGTCCTATTGTGGATGTGCCGGCTCTTTCTTGAACTATACGTTTGAATGTGTATTGGGTATGTGGAGGACACTCTGAGCTAGAGCACCTGCAACAGGGAGTGTATTACCAGCCCTATACAAAGACAGCTACATAGTTCAGAGCGGTGCTTGATCGTTGTTGGAGTTTACTTTTTTGGGACCAATGACATTTATACAGCGATCAGTGCTTAAAAATAGCCACTGATTACTGTATAAATGTCACTGGCAGGGAAGGGGTTAACACTAAGGGATCAGTAGATCTATCATGTCCACCCTCACAAAACGGGAACAGCCGTGTTTACATTGGCGGTTCCTTGTTCTGCCTCTCTATTAGGTGATCACGGGTCACCAGTGGATATCGAGTCTGCCCGACCCGCAGGCACGCCCAGACAGTGTGCTTGAGAGCTTTAAAGGGCATGAGAGCGCACCGCTGGCGGCTGTGAGCGTGCACAAGGAGCGCCCAAAGGGATGGACGTCCATGGACGTCTCCCCGGCTATTCAGGTCCACGCTGTAGCCGTCTTTCGGCTATAGCACAGATCTGTAGTGGTTAACTCCTCCAGGGCCTCCGCAAACTGGCGATTCGCCTTCTGCTGCTGGCGATTTGCCTCCTGTTGCTGGCAATTGTTCTCCTGCTGGGTTGCAGTGGCCTGCAACAGGGCTCTCAACACATCCTCCATCTTTCCACTTGTTCAGGAATATGCCCACCAAATCCACCATATGTGGGGGGTTAGCTCAAGTGGGGATCACCTCCCCTAGGAAAAAGGTAGTCCAGACAGCAGAGCAGGTCTTTCTTAAAAACTGACTAGTAGTCTGTTTTATGTAAAAGGTTGCATGAAAAATCAAACACACAAAACAGAAAATAAATCCTTGCCACTCAGGCTTTTACTAAACATTTACAGGTTCCTAACTCAGAGGCGAAGGGCTAGTCATCCACAAAACAAAGATAATTCAAACCTTTTGTTTCAGTCACAAAGCAATTTTCAGTTCAGCAGCTCTCTCAGGTTTTTAGCTTTCTGAGTCCCAGGCCAAGAGCAATTCTCTTCTCCAGTCCTGCTTCCTTTATACCACCTATTGGTGGACACAAGTGGACCACAAAATCTCGTCCGGAACCAACCCAAGGTGGCTGGTAAAACCCAGACCGGATTCCACCTTTCCTGCAAATGAATGCATGCGAGGTGAAACATAATGTCCATCGAACACCTCGGCTTTCATAATGTCACAATATATAATTTGGAATCTACAAAATATTAGGGGTGTGTGCCTATATATGCAAGCACTGGAGCACCTTGCTACAAGATACTTAAATATATACAACGGCACATGCATATATAGCCAAACAGGTCTCCCCATACTCTAAGTGCTACCCCAGATGTCTATACATCATACCCCCCTTGAGAAAGTACATATCCAATGGCCATCCACCAAGACATATACAGGTGTATCTACAGTTTGATATTAGGTAGGCCAGTATGCCGTCACTGACTGTGCAGGTGCATCATGCACCATTACTAGTACAAACTGCACTAATGCACATAGACATACACGCAACTCCCATCCTCAAACCCACCACCTTAGGTGTCACCCCAATCCTAACAATCACTGAGAAAGCACCTCAAATCAAAGTCCTTATTTAGGCCTCTCTGTGCCAAAGATCCACCAAGATTCCGTCTTACTCAGTTCTCCCGCAAAATTACTCCCTCTCTAATGTTTTTTCTGAGCTTCTAAGCCCCAAAATTGCAATCCCCTAAAATCTTCATGATGTTTATCCCTAAAATATACTGATAAATAATGTTTGTCAAAACCTATACTAATATTATAAATATGTTCCTTCAACCTTTCTCTCAAAGACCATTTTGTCCTCCCTACATATATCATATTACAAGGACATTTTAGGGCAGGGATAAGCAATTAGCGGACCTACAGATGTTGCAAAACTACAAGTCCCATCATGCCTCTGCTTCTGGGTGCCATGATTGTGGCTGTCAGAGTCTTGCTATGCCTCATGGAACTTGTAGTTCTGCAACAGCTGGAGGTCCGCTAATTGCATATCCCTGCTTTAGGGCGTACACCACCCCTGCCATACCACATCAGATAAAATTACAGATGTCATTTCTATGGGTTACCGGATTATCAAATGATTTTCTTCTCTTCATATTTATGTGAACTCTACTACAGCTAAAGCACCTCCCACAGCTGTAGAACCCCTTCATATCCCAAAATGTTCAATTATTTTGTCTGGGGGCTCAATAATATTCTTAATCACTTTATCTCTTATATTGGGTCCGTTTTTGTACACAAATTTCAGTTGTTCCGGGAGTTAGTCTCCTATGTGCCTATCCTGTTTCAGTATTTGACAATATTTCCCAACTACTTTCTCTACTGCCTTATATTGTATGTTATAGTCCAAAATCATGTTCATACGCATATGCTCATCTCTCACATTCTCAACTGTATTCTGAATTAATTCCCTCCTTTCTAAATTTCTAACCTTTTCTCTTTCCTTCTCTAGGAATTCTTCCTCATACCCTTTATCTTTAAACATAGCCATTGATTTTTCATATTGGATCTCAAAGTCCTGCTCAATTGTGCAGTTCCTCCTGATTCTCATATATTGTCCTAGCAGTATATTCACTGTCCATGTTTTGTGGTGGCAACTATTAAATGGGATGTACGATTTCTTTCTGTATCTTTAAAATACATTTTTGTTTGCGGACCCATACTGGTTTTATATATTTTTAAATCCAGAAAATGGATATGTTGTGTATTGATGTCGCACATTAGTTTGATGTTCTGATTATTAGTATTCATGTCTGTCATGAGTGTCTTTAATTCTTCCATACTACCATCCCATATTATGATCAAATCGTCTATAAAGTGTTTGTACAGTCTTATTTTTGAGGTCTGATTACATAATACTTCCTCCTCCCATCTTGCCATATACAGATTAGTGACGCTAGGTGCAAATTTTGGGCCCATCGCTACTCCCGTAACTTGTACATAATATTTTTCTTCGTACCAAAAATAATTATGTGTCAAACTAAATTCCAAGCACTTTAAAATACATTTTCTATGTTTTATACTTAACCTCCTTAGCGGTGTTCCCGAGTGTGGCTCGGGGTGGATTTTCAGTACCTAAAGCGGTAACCCCGAGCCACACTCGGGCTTGCATCGCTGGATCCAGGCAATGTTACTCACCTTGTCCCCTGGATCCAGCGATGTCCTCCCGCGGTGTCAGCGTGTCTGCAGGCTGTGTCCGCAGCTCCGATGCCTCTGTGTGCCTCCGGGCTCGCGTCGCACGGGGGCGGAGACCGGCGGGAAATTCAAAAAGTGAAACACACGCAGTACATACAGTACACTGTAATCTTATAGATTACATTACTGTATGAAAACATTTCACATCCCCTTTGTCCCTAGTGGTTTTCCCAGAGCCCTGCATGCACTTTTATATAATAAATGTCATTCTTTCTGCCTGGAAACATGAGAATGTCCATAGCAACCAAAAAGTGTCCCTTTGCGTCAAAAGTGGTTTTTGATCAGCTAGAAAACACCGATAGTAAATAAGAATCATTTGCAGAATTGAGTGATACTGATTTTTGGGGAAATTTATCATCAGAAACTGAAAGTGACGACAGCGACAATTCTGCAACTGAGCAAATTTCTGCGTTTTTGGTTTGATTACATTAAATTGAATAAATGCAAAATAATTGTACCGCTTTCAGCACCAAAAATCAGACATAATCATACCGCCAGGGATACTAACCATTGCAGGCCTATAGTACATAACGCCATATCTCCATGCAGAAAACCATTACCGCTTTCAGCAATAAATTCCAGACTCAGTCATACCGCCAGGGAGGTTAAAGTGGAACTTTACCCATAACAACTTGATAAAAAATAATGTTCTTTAGCAAGGAACATGCATGACACATTAAAAATGATGCTACCAAAATGAGTATGTGTTGTAAATTGCCTCCAGCATTGCTCCTGTTTCTTCTTGCCAGAGGCTGCCATTTTACTGAAGCCCAAGCCCCAGCACTAAATCATAATGCAGAGCTAAAATCATTAAAATCATCAATTTACTGGTTTCAAAAAACAGTTAGATTCCTGGAATGCTGGAATTGCTAACTGTCACATTACAAACTGTGCTGGAATTGCAAACTGTGCTTGTGTCTTCAACCAAACTGTCAAACCATCAAATGGTTGATGTCATAACTGATCACATGTGCAGCACCATGGCAGTTGCAGATCAAACAGAAGCAGCTTCCTTGGCTGTAAAGGATGGAAAGGTATAATTCCGCTTTAAGGCTGTCAGCAGATCGGCCTCTATAAACTCAGCAGTGTCTAAAAATGGAGAGCAACTGAGCATGTGCAGAGCAGGTTGAGACCATATATTACTAGATTTTAAACAGAATAGGCACTTATTTTTAATGTTTTACATAGCTATACCTACAAAAGGGGCCAGACTGAAGTAATCTAGCAGGACTTAATTTTCTGCCTAAAGTTGCACTTTAAATTGACACTTTCGTTCAAAGCCCACAACCGCATGTATTGCTCCATCATGACCTATGTTAGTGTACAATGATGCAACGCCCGCTGTTGCCATCACCTTATTTCCCCCCTACCTCACACTCCTGTAATAATTGTAGATTGTTTTTTGTATCTTTCAGGAACACACATGTATTTTGTATCAGGGGTTGCAAATATAAATCAATGTATACCCCTAATCTAGCTGATAATGAGTCTATTACATTAATAATGGGACGTCCCGGAGGGTTTACTTTATCTTTGTGGATCTTGGGGATATACGTAGTACATAATAGGCATCCTGCATGCTGAAGGTATTAAGTAATTCTCCTCTCTTTTATTCAATATCTTATTTTTAACACCATATTTAATTAACTGTTCCAGAACTTTGTTTATATATATTTTCGTTGGATTGGAGCTCAAAATTTCATATGCTCCCTCAACACTCAATAAACTATTAATTCCTGCCTTATATTGCTCCTTTGACAGGACCACAATACCCCCCCATGTGTTTTCTCCAGGGGGTATATAGAAAATAAAAGTTTTGGTTTTAAAATATATAGTTTTCCGCACTTAGTAGGAGGTCTTCAGATATCATGACATATGGTTTTATTGCATTTATAAAATGTGTTTTATATTTTATATTTTTTGGTGTAATTTGATATAGAGATATTTATATCTTACTTGATAGGATGGAGGTTTTCTACAGACATGTATGTATCTTATGCAGGTTAATGCTGGTTCCGTGATAGAAGTCATATAATGGATAAACATAAAGTGATTGCTGTAGACATCGGGACCTTTGGGGCATTTTTAGTACTTGAAACATCTAAGTACTTCAGGTCCGTTGGTATGAAGCTGCGATATTTTGTCAGTCAGTTACGAATTATAATGGGCTCTGGGAAAATGGCAGTAATTCACACTATAAAAAGAGCACTTAAATACCATCCAATAGAATCCCCCTGAGGAAGCCATGTGACCCTGTGGCGTAACGCATAGGGGAGAGGGAAAGAGGAAGGCACTGTGAGTGCTCCCAGCAGGAGGAATTGCAGACGAGCGGCTGGTGTCACGGAGGCAATATACTGCATTGATTTATCAAGCAAGGTCAGAGTGGTGCACTGCAAGCACCCTGAATATGTGTATAGTGATTTATTGACATTTTAATAAAGTGTTGGTTTTAAATGCTATAAGCACTACAGGAGTATTTTTTCTTGCATACATGAATCCTATAGTAAGAGGCATTGCCACAGCCAAAGAGGATTAAAGGGAGACAGAACATCCTTACTCATTAGTCCCCTGGTGACTAAAAAGTGAGCACTGACCAAACTTAATTGCGAGGTCACTGGAAGGGGAGCACAAGTGGGGTGTTATTATTTGTTGTAGTAGATGAGTACATTTACGGAGTGGTGACCACATATACAACAATTTAAATTGGACTGTTTTTTTGTTTTTTTTATATATTTTTTCTTTTGAGGATTCTGTATATACTCACTTTATTTATGAACACAGATATTGGGATTGTTGTGATTTAATGTGACATAAAAAGTTGACAATATTGTATAATTTTCTTCATATATTTTTATATTATTTTTTTGCACATACTGTAAGGCTTTATTACATAAGCACTTGATGTGCACTTGATGTTGCATGTGCATTATAGAGTTATACATAGGGGGAGATTTACTAAAGCTGGTGCTCTCAGAATCTGGGGCAGCTGTGCATGGTAACTAATCAGCTTCTAACTTTAGCTTGTTCAATTGAGCTTTGGTAATGAAACCTGGAAGCTGATTGATTTCTATCCAGAGTTGCTCCAGATTTTGCATGTTCCTGTTTTAGTAAATAACCCCCATAGTATCTGTTTAGAAGGAGGTTTAAAGGTTGGTTTAGAAGCACAGCACATTGATCGAATTATAATTAAAGGGCAACTCCACTTTCATGGGAAAAAAATAGCAATAAAAAAAATATATATATATATATATATAGCATATATAATTGCAACACATGTCATATTGTAATTGAATGTTGTTAAAGATTACCTTTCCTTTTCAATCTGCAGCTCTGTCATTTTCTGTAAAGTGCAATGCAATATGGCTACCTGGGGGTGTTCTGTACACAGAATGTGTACAGAATACCCCTCAGAAACATCATTTGTTAAATGTTAAATTGTTAGATGTTTTATGCAGAAGTTACAAAAATAAGTATTAACAACAACAACTTTATCAGTGCCCATCAGTGCAGCCTCACCAGTGCAGCCTATTAGTGCCTATCAGTGCAGCCTCATCAGTGCCCATCAATGCAGCCTATCGGTGCCCACCAATGTAGCCTCATCAGTGCCCATCAGCGAAGCCTATCAGTGCCCATCAATGCAGCTGATCAGTGCCCATCAGCGAAGCCTATCAGTGCCCATAAATGCAACCTCATCAGTGCCCATCAGTGCAGCCTCATCAGTGCCCATCAGTGCAGCATATCAGTCCTACCCCATCAGTCTCCATCAATGCAGTCTATCAGTGCAGCCTCATCGGTGCAGCCTATCAGTGCCCATCAATGCAGACTCATCAGTTCCCATCAATGCAGCCTATTAGCGCAGTCTCATCAGTCCTCATCAAGCAGCCTATCAGTGCAGCCTTATCAGTGCCCATCAGCGCTCATCAATGCCCATCAAAACAGCCCCATCTGTGCAGCCTCATCAGTGCCCATCAATGCAGCCTCATCAGTGCCCATCAATGCAACCTCATCAGTGCAGCTTCCTCAGTGCCCATTAATGCAGCCTATCAGTGCCCATCACTGCACGCGGATCACAGGCAGGAGAGCAGGCTAGATCACACAGAGAGAGGATCTCCGCTGTGCCACAGCTTGGATCTGAAACGCCGGCCAGTGTCAAACTCCCGCCTCCTGGACCGGCTTCTATGATAGACAGCACACTACTTCAATTTCCTGGCATTGGACCAGTGTGCTGTCTATCATAGCAGTCGGTCCAGGAGGCTGGACTTTGTTTGACAGAGGTTGATGTTTCAGATCCAAGCTGTGTTACAGAAGGAGTTCCCCTCTCTGTGTGATTCGACTGGCTCTCCTCTCCCTTCCCCACATTTTTCTGTCCAATCGCTGGCAAGAGAATCGGCTCCCATTCAACCCCGCCTGCTGGTGGCACTTGCCCCCCCCCTTCCCCTCCGATGAGGCTCCACACTCGCCCTCAGCTTATTTCCACTCGCCAAATGCAAGCAGGCGAGTGCAAATTTTGAAGTCTGGGTTAGTACATGTATGGAAACAAGCAATTGGCATGCACGTATGAACCTGACAAGGAAACCTCCCACCATTTGTCATAAGAGGTGAGGTTGTCTTGCCCACAAGCCACCAATATTGGGATGGCCTGCCTAGATGTGCCAGGGGGTGAGATGGAGTCACCCTCCACTAAATCTGTAGTGGGCAGGGTCGGCATGTTCTAAGTTCTTTGAGAGGTATAGATAGCTACGTCAGAACTTTTGCCTAGAGAATCGTAAGTCAGTCTTTTTGGCAGGTGAATTGTTCTTTTTTCTCTTTGCTTTTTGGGCTCAAATGGTTCTGGTATAGCAGCATTTCCCTTTTCCACCACAGAAGGTTGAAAAGTCTCTGTGTCCTTTCTTGGGTGGTTTTGGAACGTGTGGTCTCCTTTCCTCAGAGCAGAATCTCACATTGTCCTCTCTCTCCCTCAGTAGCCTCTGGGATGGTGCTGGGCAGCATGGCTGTCCCTCATGGATCGCTTCCCCAAAACAGTCCTCTCATCACAGTGTCCTCCACGGCCCACCCTCTCTCCTTTATGTCCCGGGTAGGACTTCCGGAAAAACTTTTCAGTTCCCAGTGTCATCTGTGTCTCTGCATGTTCAGGGAGGAAAAGTCAGCATCTCCTTATCTCGATCTTGTAGCCATAAGGAGAAATTGCATAACAAATAGTCGTATGTTATAATCTATGGATGACTGCTCAATAGCAGCATCCCTGTTACACAAAGAAGATAACAGCTAACTCTGAGCTTTTGTTACTGGTAAAAACAAATGTATAGAATGAAGGTTGCATTGGTATGAATAAAATTTCCATAGACAAGTATCAGATTTAATTAGAAACAAGTTGAACTACTCTCAGATAGCAAGGATAACTTGCCACATATTTGTGGCAGTATTGAATTGTAAGTCTGTTAACTCACTGGCAAGTTATACACTTGCAGAGCCCTTGAAGCAAAAGTTCTAGTTGACACTTTTCCAATTTGTTGCAAATTTGCATGGCAAGTCTCTAGCAAGAGCAAAGTTGCAGTGGGGAGCCTACAGCAAGAGCTATGCAAGTCTACAGCATGCAAATTCAGCCACAGTGACCCCTGTGGTGGGATGACTTTTGCACAACATAACTGAACCAGAACTTGCTGCAGACTTGCAGAATGTTTGCAAAGAAAGTTGATCTGGAGTCATGCAATGCGGACTTGCTGCAATTGTGCAACAAACTTGTGAAGCCTGGCAACTCTAGCAATAGCTTAGCAAGTCATTTTCAAACTTGCAGCACAATTGCTTGCTATCTGGGCTTTACGCTACACACATCCATAGGACGGGAATTGACATCAGCAAAAGCCATCACCTAATTGCTTAAATAATAGTAATTCCATATGCAGAGACTTTATGGCGTTTTAGTGATACCCTTTATTGACAAGGTTAAAGCCGTATTAAACCCCAAAACCCAAATGTTTTATATTGCAGCTTTCTAATTGGATGTGGTGGCTGTCTTAGAATGACTCTACTCTGGATGAAGGAGCAACAGAGACACCTTTGGACAGCAACACTGTCTGTCCGGGGAGAGAATAATGTTAGACTAGCAGATTCAGATGGACTTGAATAAAAAAAAAATCAAAGCAGAACTTCAGCTAACACTTTTAAAACAGTTAGGTCTCTTAATAATAAGTGATCCATGGTGGGTCGCTTATTAGAGGGTGGTATAGCAGTGGTATATCAGCCCTGTACCTGATGCAGTCCTCAATCATGTGGTTCAGGCACTGACTGTGAGTGCTACCTGAAGCTAGGCCTGGTCAATGTAGTTTAAAAAGCTCCTGGCACTGAGCCAGCCAGTGCCACTTATGTTCCTTCTTTCAGGGATCAGGGATATGTTGGTCATTAGCTAATGCCGCAAAGAGCTTTTTACGCAGCAGCTCCTCAAAGTGTCATTTTTTTTGGCTCCCTCTAGGATGGTGGTAGGAGATTGGCCATCTTACCCTTGTTTCAGGTAGTAATAGGATGACCACCCAATAGTGGTCCCTCTCTTTTATGACACCTGGGGTCCTTCCAGAGACATTTGAGCATTCACCATTAACAGACTGCAGCAGAGGACCCCGAGTCCCCTGTGTCTCTGAGAACATCCTCCTCAAGAATCTCACCTCCCACATTTACAAGTGGGAAGGGGGGTTGAAACATTCCCCTTGAAGCCTGCACCATTTCCTCCTCCTCAGCACCAGCACTGCAAGCCCCCTCCTACTCATAGTTCTCCTCTGTCTTCTTCCACCTCTGTCTCACTTAGATTGAGGTAGTAGGCAAAGGACCGTGATGACCCTGAGTTTGTCATTGCACCTACGATCCACTGATTATGGGTGCAATACTTTGGCATCTCCCGTAGAATAACCTGCAAAAATATATGCATTTATTATTTGTTTGTTGAAGGTGAACTTGGCCTACATTTATAGTTAAAACTAAAGCAGTCCTTACTTGACTTAAAGTGGTTGTAAACCTCAGTCATGAAATATGAACAAATATGAACAAATCATATCCCTCTATAGTATGTATTTGTCTTAATTAAGAGTACTAAGTATCATTTCTGTCTGCTGTTTCGTTCCTCTGCTATCAGCATGAATCACTTCTGTTATGTTTTCCAGACACCAAGGGCTAAAAAGGAGACAGGGGAGGGAGCTCTAGTAGATTGACAGCCTTAGCTCTGTTCCTGTGTGCTGTGTGAAGGGGGCTGTGTCAAAGGAGAAAAGAGGTTGACAGCACTCCAGGTGTGCAATAAAACATGTCCCAAGATGAGCAGACCGAGTGCAGGCAGGAAGGCAAAAGATTGACGCGTTTCGCTAAATTAAATTCGCTTAATCATAATCTGACATAGACCAGTACTGCTTCCATATATATAGTGTCTAAATCATACAGGAGCTAGCTGAAGTCTAATAGTGCCAATTGATTTAATTCATTAATTGATTCCAAACTCCTGTGTGTTGTCGGCTGCTCAGGAAAAAAAAAGGGGGATGTGTCCCTTCCCTCCAATCAGATCTCAGAGCTCTCCTCACTGAGCTCTGCAGAGTGTAGCTTCAGCTCACTACCCTCTTTTTTCTGATGGCTCAGGCAAGCTTTATAAATTCTGGACTTTGAACGGATGTAGAGAAGAGAAGACTGCAGATAAACAGGTAAGTTTTGTGTGGTAGGATTTGTTTCATGTCTGTGTATCACTCGAGGCTAGTCACTTCAGTGTATGGAATAGTTTACAGCCACTTTAAGCTGATTATCTAATTGACTTCTGTTGAAGAGAAATGTTGAAAATGTTTTCCTCAATCAGCGTCTGCAGTCGTTGGTCGGTGTATACCGATAGTGGTGGATGCAGCTGTCAAAATACAATGTTTCTTCGGGAGGTATTCCTCTTTCTACCTCGTTTGTGTAGATGGAAGGTTTTGTTCGTTTTTTTACATTCAGCCTGCTGAGTGAATGAAAAAACTAACAGTGTGTGGCTAGCTTTAGAGCAAACAGAAGCTTGATGATATTTTTTTTGTTGCTGCCTATTTTCCTTGTTAGAGTCACTCAATGTCACCAGGAAAGAAAGTATTGGGAAATCCAAAACGTTAAAGGTGTCACCAAAAAAATAAAAATAAAATAAAGAGTAGACCTCTTTCACACTGGGTCATTTTTCAGGCGCTGCAGTGCTAAAAATAGCGCCTGTACAGCGCCTGAAAAGTCCCCCCCCCATTCTCCCCAGTGTGAAAGCCCGAGTGCTTTCACACTGGGGCGGTGTGTGCTTGCAGGACGAGAAAAAAAGTCCTGCAAGCAGCATATTTGGGTCAGTGCGCTGAACGGTGTATACACCACTCCTCCACCACCCCCTCCATTGTAATCAATGTGCGGCGCTTCCGAAGAGGCTGAACACTGCCTTGGTCACAGCATGCGGTGACGCTTTCAACCCCCTCTTGGGTGTTAAAAGCGCCCGCTCCTGCTGCATAGTGCTGCCGTAGCGCCGCTATAATAGCGGTAAAGATAAAACTAGCTGCGCTTTACCGCTACCGCCCTCCCACCCCATTGTGAAAGTAGCCTTAGGCCCCTTTCACATGGGCGCTCCGTTCAGGTCCGCCTGTCCGTTTTTCAGGCGGACATGAACGGATGCTCCATGCAGCCCTATGGAGCGTAGGGTTGCCACCTCATCCCTTTTAACCCGAACACATATTAATTACACAGGCTCTGAGGCTGATTAAGGTGGTAATTAAACTCACTTGGTGCCTTAGGGTCCTTTCACACACACGGACCGTTCATCAGTTCGTCAGTTCATCAGTTCATCCGTTTTTCATCCGTTTTTTCATCCGTTTTTCATCCGTTTTTCATCCCTTTTTTCATCCGTTTTTTTCATCAGTGGTCATCAGTTTTTTTTTACATTCACTACCAATGCAAAAACGGATGAAAAACTGACCGTTCGTCAGTTTACATCCGTTTTTCGTCCGATCCGTTTTTTTGACGGATGAAAAATAGGACTTTCATCCGTTCAAAAAAACGGATGCTGATGGAAGCGGATAAAAACGGATGAAAATAGCTGATCATCAGTTGTCATCCGTTTTTCCATAGAGTTGCATTAATGTCCGTTTTTCATCCGTCAACGGATGGATGAAAAACGGACAAACGGTCCGTATGTGTGAAAGGGGCCTTATCTGCATTAAATCAGCCTCAGAACCTGTGTAATTAATATGTGTTTGGGTTTAAAGGGATGAGGTGGCAACTCTAATGGAGCGGCGACTTTTTGCCTACTTTTTGCCTACTTTTTTGCCTACTTTTTGCCTACTTGACTAC
>BLSH010107758.1:1176410-1193149 GCA_018402905.1 Glandirana rugosa
CCTTGTGTCAATTGGGAATCTCGCGGCCCTCGCCCAGCCGCGTTTACGGCTGATGAGAATTCATTTTTGGGGTTTTTATTTATTTTTATTTTTTTTATTAGTAATGGCGGCGATCTGCGATTTTTAGCGGTACTGCGACATTGGCATTTATACAGCAATCAGTGCTATAAAAATGCACTGATTACTGTGTAAATGCCATTGGCAGTGAAGGGTTAACCTGCAGGGGGCGCTCTAAGGGTTAACTGTGTTCCCTGGGCGTGTTCTAACTGTGGGGGGACTGTCCTAGCAGGGGAAGGGAAGCGATCACAGCTTCCGTGTAGAGGAAGGCTGTGATCACAGCCCTTCCCCCCTCACAGAACGGAGGTCCGTTCTTTCACTCCGGGGGGGGCATCGCGGGTAGCCGGCGGCAATCGAAGCCGCCGCACCCGCTCCCTGGCCCTCCCTGAACACAGTGAGCGCGCATTCACAGTGCGTGATCTTGCAGCCGCCGTCAGATGACGGCGATTTGCGATATCGTACCACTTTGTCGCCGTCAACCTGCGGTTGGCGGTCGGCAAGTGGTTAAGGAGGCCTGCCCCCTGCCAATCCAGGATGAGGATTGGTCATGGCTCTTTAGCATACTTCAGAAAGTGACACCTCCTCATACATTTCCTTTTCCAGAGCCTTCCAGAAGCAAAGGGGAGGAGTATCCAAGGGGTGTTCCTTCCTGCAATCTCCAGCTCTGTCTGGGCCACTCCCCCGCCCAGATCAAAACATTCAGGCTGTACTTATTGTTAGGCCTGACTAAATTTGCCTCTCCTGCTAAAATCCACTACAAACAGCACTTATTATTATGGGGTGCTACACTCACCCCCCCACCCCAAACATCAGCTAGCCCCCAGCTGAAAGTTTACAAGAAATAGCTCCTGGGCCCAGGTGCAAGGGCATCCCAAAGTAAAAAAAAAATGGGAAGGGGAAAAGGGAACAAACATGGACTAGGAAATATGAATAAATAATTACAAAAATAAATATACTCTCCCTGCACATTATTTACATATACACATTACGACATTCCTAGCTACTGGTCCCTATAGCTAGCAGCACATTTAATACACAATCACTGAGCCAGAGCACTTCTCCCAGGAGAAAAGTACTCTGCTCACACAATAGTAGAAAGAAGTTTTGCCTCTCGCTGGAAGGGAATGGACAGCCATCCCATTCTATGGATCCTAAGAGAAGAAACAAGAACTCCTAAGAGAAGAAACAAGAACTACTAAACTACAACTAACTAGACAGCACACAGGTCAACTGGAAGGGGGTTCTAGGCCTCTCAGCTGAGCAGCAGTAAACCAAACATAACACATCACATTGGTCTTCTTTTGCCACCTGTCTGATCTGTTGCTGAGGGGTTATAACCCACCAGCAGAAGCAGTAAAAGAAAGAAACAGGTCAACAAACACTTTGTTTTCTTAGAGTCCTAGATAGGAGGGGCTCCTCCCTGGACAAATAGACTCTGAAGAATTGTTTTGAAAAGCCATAACACACCTCACCCCAGCGTTCTTTCAATGAGTGAAGTCTCTGCTCTTGGACGCAGGGTGGCAGGCTGGCATGTTCTGAGCAAGGTTAGGGGAGATAACAAAATAACACAACCCCTGCAGTCTTCCAGCAGTCTCTGATGGTTCTTTTGGCTCATACAAAGAAAGCTGTAATCTTCCAAAAGTCTTTTTCAAATGTAGATGCGTGGGTCAGGCAGCCTCATTCTGCTTTCCCCTTCTCCCCAAACAGAAATGGAGTAGCTCCTTGCTGGCTGGTTTTGTTTCATCACAAGGACCTTGTCTCCATAAATAGCATGCCCCAGTCCCCATTCCTGCTTCAACTCTACAAAGCGATTCCAGGCCTCACAGTCCTGCCATCTCAGGGGTTTCGGAACATGCAAATATTCCCATATCATTTTGTCTTCCCCGTCTCCTCTAGAGCTCTCCACGACATCCATGATATGGGGAGGGACACTGATTAGGCTGCATTGATGGGCACTGGTGAGGTTGCACTGATAGGCACTGATCAGGCTGCATTTATGGGCACTGGCGAGGCTGCGCTGATGGGCACTGGTGAGGTTGCGCTAATGGGCACTCATCAGGCTGCATTGATGGGCACCGGTGACACTGCAGTCGTTGCCATAGAGACATGATCATGGCCCATCAGCACAGCCTCACCAGTGCCCATCAATGCAGCCTGATCAGTGCCCATCAGCGCAGCCTCACCAATGCCCATCAGCACAGCCTCACCAGTGCCCATCAGTGCCCATCAGCACAGCCTCACCAGTGCCCATCAATGCAGCCTCACCAGTGCCCATCAATGCGGGGGCAGCAGGGAGGGCCCCCCAGATGTGTCATTTCAAATGCAGCATTGTTAGTCCCCCCCAGTACCTGGCCTGTGCAGCTTCTTCTGCTTGGCTTGTCCTGCAGGTGTTTCCTCTCTAGCTTGGAGCCCGGGACCAGATGTGCACGCTGGTACATCTGGTCCTCTCCCTCTCCCTTCCTCCTGGGCACAACCGCTTGGCAACTGGGGCTGGAGGAAGCTGGGGGGTGGGCCTGGAGGTAGAGCGGGCAGAAACTCCCAAATCCTGTCCACGAATATACTAATCTCCCGCTGTGCAGCTGTTTTAGAAAAAACACTTCTCCGGGTCTCCTGTGTTCAGCGGGGACCGGGAGACAGACAGCGGCCTATTTCTGCACTTTAGGAGGATAAATCCGCAGCACCGTTCCCGGCGGCTCCACAGTGGGTGTGGTCTTCTTACTAACTACTCCCCTTTACAAATGTTTCTATGGCAACAACTGCAGCTTCCCCAGTGCCCATCAGCGCAGCCTCACCAGTGCCCATCAGCGCAGAGCCACCAGTGCCCATCAGTGCAGCTTCACCAGTGCCCATCAATGCAGCCTGATCAGTGCCCATCAGCGCAGCCTCACCAGTGCCCATCAGTGCAACCTGATCAGTGCCTATCTGCACAGCCTCACCAGTGCCCATCAATGCAGCCTGATCAGTGTCCATCAGCACAGCCTCACCAGTGCCCATCAATGCAGCCTGATCAGTGCCCATCAGCACAGCCTCACCAGTGCCAATCAGCACAGCCTGATCAGTGCCCATCAGCACAGCCTCACCAGTGCCCATCAATGCAGCTTCACCAGTGCCCATCAATGGGGGGGCAGCAGGGAGGGCCCCCCAGATGTGTCATTTCAAATGTAGCATTGTTAGTCCCCCCCTTCCCCAGTACCTGGTCTGTGCAGCTTCTTCTGCTTGTCTTGTCCTGCAGGTGGTTCATCTCCAGCTTCGAGGCCAGGACCAGCTGAGCACGCTGGAACATCTGGTCCTCTCCCTCTCCCTTCCTCCTGGGCACAACTGCTGGGCAATTGGGGCTGGAGAAAACTGGGGGCCTGAAGGTAGAGTGGGCAGGGACTCCCGAATCCTGTCCACATATATACTAATCTCCCACTGTGCAGCTGTTTTATAAAAACACTTCTCCGGGTCCCCTGTGTTTGGCGGGGATCGGGAGACAGACAGTGGACTATTTCTGCACTTTCAGCTTTTGGCGGATAAATCTGCAGCAACGCTCCCGGCGGCTCCAGTGTAATGATATAGTAGAAAGCGTGCTGCGGGGGCTTTATCCTCCTAAAGCCAAAGGTGCAGAAATAGTCCGCTGTCTGTCTCCTGGTCCCCACCGAACACAGCTGCACAGCGGGAGATTAGTATATTTGTGGACAGGATTTGGGAGTCCCTGCCCGCTCTACCTCCGGGCCCCCTTGCTGAATTGGCAGATCCGCCCAGTGCGGATCCAGCGGCCCTGCTGACACCTCCCCAATGTGTGGCGCCCAGGGTGTACCGCCCCCCCGCTCCCCTGTTGGTACGCCACTGGTCCTAAGGCTTCGAAACCAAGAGGCACAGTTAGGAGAATATCACAAGTATGGCCATGGACATATTAGCAAGCAAAGTTACAGTAAGTTACAGATCTGATTAGCAATGTACGATCAATCGGGCGATATAAACACTTGCCTGTGGTCACCTATAGGTAAGTGAGGATAAGGAAAGATAATAAAAAAGAAGCACCCCCCCCCCAACCTAGCTGAGCGAGCCTGCCGCTATCCATCAAGAAAGGAAAAGGAAGAACACAAAAAGGAAAAAAGAAAGAGAGAAAAAAAATGGGGACAAGAGGAGGAGAGGGTAGAGGAATAAAAATGCTGACCGTGGCAGATGAAATCACATATATAATTGAAGTTCCAGAATGTGCACAGTCAAATCAGACGGTGGGAAGTGATCGAGAAAAGGCTGCCAGATACGTAAACATTTATCATGGGTATCATTACAAATCGCCATAAGCTTTTCATTAATCATCGTGCTTTGTACGCAATGTTTTACCTCATCGAACCTGAGAATCTGCAACTTCCACGCCTTTACTATCGTCTATTTCGTCATCATGAAAATATGGGTAATTGGTAACTGACATCATAAAACAGATTACACACACCACCATACCACTAACTACTGAGGGTTACCTCCTAAACATCTCTCATTGCTCCATGGGTAAATATAAACGCTCACTACATTTGCTCACAGCAACCACAGCATTAATACCCAGATACTGGAAAATAACCTACATACCCTCCATTAAAGAATGGTTAAATGCCATTTCAGAACTCCACAACCTGGAAGAACTAAGGGCGATAGCACATGAGACAACAGACAAATTCAATAAAACATGGAGAGACTGGATAGTATTCAAATACTCATCAGCCTTTAGTGATTTAATGGAAAGATGAACCTGACACAAGCTTATAACGAAATACACATAAACACTGCCTCTTTTCTTCCTTTTTTCCTTTTTATATCTTTTCAGCCTTTCTGTCTTCTTTATTTTACTCTACCAATGTATTAGCTACAATAAAGGTTAATTATAGGAAGATGCATAACTTATGTGACTACCATAACTTGATTATGCAACATAATATTGCGAGTGTATTGTGTCCTATGATAGTAGAAACGGAACTTATAAAATCTCTTCTGGTAGATATATGTAAATTTGCCAAGCTGACTTGTCTTGCAGCCATTCTTGACAAACGCTGACATTGTGATGGAGATACACTATACTTCTAAACATATACTCTGACTATGTTACTACCACATTGCACTTATGTCATGCATCTTTTCTCTTTGCTATGTTCAATAAAAATTTTATTGAAAAAAAAAAAGAAAACATGGGTAATTAACTTCCGCTCTTGATGAGTAACCTATTTGATCGGTTGATGCAAGTGTGCTTTCCAAGGGTTCTTTTGGAGGTTAGTAAAAAGTATCATATTATTGACCATAGCGTATACCAATATCCACAATCTTATAACTTTAGGACATGTCCACTAGAGGTGCTTCAATTATCCAAGCAACGACAGAAACAAGAGGAAGACTAAGTAGGTAGACAACGTGCTATCTTGGCAGGAGTGTAATATCATCAAGACATAACTTTAAATGAATTCTCCAAGGTCAGGACATTACCCGAGGATTTAAACAGAGCGCCATATTTTATTCCAGGTTTTGGAAGGCAATGTAGTCTCAAAGTTACGATCCCAATGTGTACAGTATGTCGGGCCTGGATGTACATATTACCCTGGATAGAGGAATAAAGCAAGGATATTAAACCTCTAGTCGTTGGATTAGACCGACATCTACACTCAAAGATTGCTGGGTCTGGTCGTAATTTTTAAGCAGCGATTCAACTAAATGATGTATGTGAAGGTAATGAAACTTTTCAGAATCTGACAGATAATAGGACTCTCGAAGTTGTTGGAAAAAGTATCCTCCACACGTAGTTATGAAGGAGTGAAACCATTGTAATACCATGGGTACTGCACCAATGATAGCTCCGGGGATTTTCCATCTCAGGAGGAAAGAGAGGACAATTGAAGAGCTGCAATAATGGTAAGTGTGGGGAGAGTAAATAGGCTAAATATTTTATGGAGTCCCATATTGCCAAAGTATGTTCCAAAGCTGGGTTGAGAGTTTTAGGTCGTAACAGCGGAGGAATCCGTGGTATTGAAGAGAGAGGGATTGGGTCAGTATCCAATACATCTATAAAAGTCCATTGGGGCGCCGCTCTGCCAGCATGCAATTAAACCAAAGGGGCAATTTGAGTCACTTTATGATAGCAGTAGATATTGGGCACTCCCAGACATCCCTTGATCTTCGGTTTGTATAATACACTCCTTTTCAAACGTGGCCTCGTGGAGCACCAAATAAACTTAAAGGGGTTGTAAACCCTCCCGTTTTTTTCACCTTAATGCATTCTATGCATTAAGGTGAAAAACTTTTTTTGTTACAGCAGCCACCCAGACCCCCATTTACTTACCTGAGCCTGATCGTTCCCCCACTGGGGACGAGCCTGGCAGGTCCAGCCGTGGACTCCGGTCCTCATTGAATAGATTGATAGCAGGGGAGCCATTGGCTCTCGCTGCTGTCAATCAAGTCCAGTGACACAGGAGCCGGGGGCGGGGCCGAGTCCTGTTGTCTGTGTCAATGGATGCCCCAACAGGACTCAGGCATGCGCCTGCACTGATGCCCCCAGGGAGAGCGCTTCTCAGATGGGGCACTCGATGCGGGGAAGAGCCAGAAGCACCGCTGAGGGACCCCAGATGAGGAGGATCGGGACCACTCTGTGCAAAACACTTGGACAGAGGA
Organism: Glandirana rugosa; assembly: GCA_018402905.1. Lineage (NCBI taxonomy): Eukaryota > Metazoa > Chordata > Amphibia > Anura > Ranidae > Glandirana > Glandirana rugosa. The sequence continues at coordinate 1,183,107 of BLSH010107758.1, forward strand.
TGTAAGTATAACTTGTTTGTTACTGAGAATGAAGTGTGGCTAGAGGGACAAGAATTGGGAGGACTCGAAGCGGAAAGAGACGTCTTTCAAGATTTGAGTGTTTAAGTGAGGGATTTGATAAGAGAATTGGCCTTATATAAAGTATGATAGGAAGGAGAGAGATTAATTCCTAGATTAGAAACTGGATTCGATCAGTTAAAGGCTTGCATGGTAGTTCTTTCTTTGTCCAATAAAGACACGCCAAGCGCCTGTGATTTCGTCTGATTTGACGTGGAGGCTCAAAAAGAAGGCAAATTCCCACAGAAGAGAAAACAGGTTGGGTAGTGAGGCGTGGGGGGAAGTGACATATAGTAAGATATCATCCACTCTAGATATATTCACATTAGATCGTATGTGTGCCACTAAAGGTTCCAAAGCAACAGTAAACAATAGTGGCAATAAGGAGAAGCCTTGGCGTGTTCCTCTGGACATAAGGAAAGAAGAGGAGTCATAGCAATAGTATCGTATGGATGTAGAAAGTCTATTCAAGTCAAAAAAGAATATCCCAAACCTCTAGGTCGCAACGCAGCAGGCATGTATGACCATGACAACATGCCAAATGCTTTACATAATGTATATCAAAGGATAGCAGCATTAGTTGTTGGGATCTCTTTTTGGCCATATGTGAGACCAAGATTGTCTGCCGAATATTGTTGCAGGGGGACAAAGCCCACTTGGTCTTTATGAACCAGTTTGTGGAGAATCGGTTGGCAAGGAGTCTAGCCAGAATTTTAATCTTGACGTTCAATGATTGGGTATCCTATCCAGTTTGGGAAGCATCACAATATTAGCTTTTAACATATTGGGGGGAAAAAGATTCCCCATCCATGAAGCTATTGAAAAATGGTCACCAAGCGTGAACCCACAATTTCAGGGAGTTTTTTTATAGAACAGGTCCGTAAACCTACCCAGGCCTGGGTGTTCATGAGCTTTTACAACCTGACAAACCTCCTGCTCTGTCGCATCCATGCCCAAAGCTTTGCATTGGTCTTCCTTAATAGTGGAAAGAGAATATTCATTTAGAAATGTCTGTAGGTCAATAGAGGGTTGCTCCATTGAGGCAGAGTAAAGTTTTGCCAAGTAAAAGCAGAACTTATCAAGAATTTTAAGAGAATTGGAGGTTCGGATCTGGAATCTCGTCCTGAGTGAGATTGCAGGCATCCTAGGGGAAAACAATTTAAGTTTATTTGCCAACATGGTGCCTATTTTGTTGCCGCTACTAAGGAATTTGTTTTGCCCATCGAAGATGCTGCTCCACCCTCTCAGTCAGACAGAGGTTCAGATCCATACGGAGACGATCGAGTGTTGCCTGCTTTGTAGGACTTTGCTTAAATGCCTAGATAGTGGTTTCCATTAACGCTTCTAGGTGGGCTAAGTGGGCGTGTCTCTCCTTTTTGCATTTCGGGGCTTGTTGAATTAAATGGCCTCTAATCACCTCTTCCTATGCTTCCCACAAGATGGAGTTGATTTACTAAAGGCATATAGGCAGTTCACTTTGCAGTTTCCTCTTAGACTAGTGAAGGCTGTGAAAATTCACTTTACAAAAAATACTCAATCGTGTGCAAGAAAAAAAAAAAAATATTTTTGCATGCGCATAATTGGATGATCGAAGGCAGCAGAGCTTTGCCTCATTCACTAAGCTAAGGGAATTTCTCTTGTAAAGTGAACAGCTTATTTGCCTTTAGCAAAAATAACCCGAACAGCACTGCCTGTGTCCAGACTCTCCAACATGGGCCCCCAGTAAGTAGAGTACATTCTGCTCTGAATCAGCTCTCTACATGGGTGGATGATGTATTGATAAACTGGGGATAGGTAAGGGGTGGTAGTTTATTGTCAGCTAGGGGGTAAGTGAAGGGTGGTGTACTGGCAGAGAGGCGATAGGTGAGAGGTAAGCAGTGTACTGTCAGGCTAGGGATAGGTGATTGGTGGTAGGTAATCAGGTTTAATATGATTTTGGAGCAATTTCAGCAATTTAATTACTTGAATAGGCATAAAAAATAAAAGAAAAGCAAAAACAGAGTGCACTACTCTGTGTAGTATTAATTAAAAACTGATAAAAATATACAGTATTGCATTCACATGTGTAAACCCTCACCTTGTAAAAAAACTCATTCAGTTTGAAATAGAAATGAAAGACAAAATGTTTGTGTGTGTGTATATATATATATATACATATATAAACATTATAAATACATTTTTACCCTTTTTAGAAGTGATCACATACCCTCTGTTCTCAGCTGCATAACAGCTAGAGAAGGAGAAGCAACAGCAGCACCATCTTCCCAGTGAAAGGCTGTGCAGGGGTGGGGGAGGGGGGTGTCAGGACAAGTCTGATCATTGGAGGAGAGTAGGCTGAGTTCCCAGCATAGCTAGGGAACTGACCATGGTGTGCTCTCCTGCTTAGTGTGGTCAGTTTTAATAGGTACATGGTACAACAGGCATATATCAGGAATATGAAATATTCTTTAAGTAGAACACAGGCATTAATCAAGATTTCCAGCAGGTGGCATTATTTTATTGGACACCAATGGGAAGCCCAAGGAGGATAAATAGGGGGCCTCTACTGGTGGATGGTCTCCAGACGGGAACACTGCAAGATGTCCAAAGTAAAAGAAAAAAAGAAAAACAAAGACAGCACACCATTCTCATTGTAGCATTTATTAAGAACTGATAAAAAAACATATACAATATTGCACTCACATGTACTAAGTTGAAACACAGGCCGGGAATCACTTCCTTGTGGTCCACAGTGGCCACCATCTATTCACCCACACCTGGCTCTTCCTGGTTCTTGTCTATTCTACACTTCTTCCTGTCCAGGCCATCCACCAGAAGTGCTTTGTGCTTCTCCGTTGGGACATATAGAAAGATGCCATCTGCTGGAACGTTTAAGTAATGCCTGTATTTCAACTTATTACATGTGAGTACAATATTGTAATACTAAATATTGATTAATTTTTGTGTTGTACTTAACACATGTGAGTGCAATATTGTACATCCTTCTTTTTTATCAGGTTGTAAGTAATACTACACTGAGAGTTGTGCTCTCTCTGTTTTTGCTATTGCTATTATTTTTTATGCCCATTTGAGTAATTAGCGAAGCTGTCACCTGATGGAGGCCCTACAGATTATCCATACCTCCCAACTTTTTGAGATGGGAATGAGGGACACCTACTAGCAAAAGTATGTAGGCATAGGACACACTCCTCACCACGCCTCCTTAACCACTTCCCGCCAGGCCTATTGACAAATGACAGCCGGGCAGGGGGCAGTGTTGCCAAACGTCCGTAAATTTATGGACAGCCCGTAAAAACAGGGCAGTTTTTTGGGTGTCCGTAAAAGCCTGTAGCAGCGGAAAAGTGCCAGTAAAAACGGTGGCCTTCGGCTCCGGTCAGAGCTGCGCATGTGCAATTACGGAACTCCCCGAGCGGCGAGTTAGAAGATCCGATCCTGACCCTGAGACGAGTTGAACGACCACTCCTCCTGCTGCCAGCTAGTGCCTCTGTCCAGCCCATCTACCCTCAAATGAGGTTACTGCATTTTCCCGCCACACCACCACCAGCCAGCACCTGACCAGAGCAGACGCTCCGGATGGATGGATCCTCCTGATTCCTGCCTGCCTCCCTGCTCTGGCTGACCCTGCAGCCCCCCTGGTGACAGTGGTGAGTGAAGTACGCTTCCTCTTCAAGCCAGCCAAAAGAGTCGGAACAGTGAGTGTGTGACTGTTTGACACCCACACTGTCTCTGCTCACTCTGACAGACAGCCGCGAGCCAGTCTCTCTCTCTCTTAGTGTGAGTGTGCACTGTATGAGTGCAGTGTGCACTGTATGAATGCAGTGTGCACTGGATAAGTGGCAGGAGGTAATTGAAGGATGGTGTAATGGAAACAGGAGGTGATGGGGATGGTGTGATGGAGATGGAGGGATGGTGACAGGAAGTGATGGGGGGATTGTGTGATGGAGACAAGAGGTGATGGAAGGATGGAGACGGGGGATGGTGTGATGGAGATGAGGGGTGATGAAGGGATGGAGATGGGGGGATGGTGTGATGGAGATGAGAGGTGATGGAGGGATGGAGATGGGGGGATGGTGTGATGGAGATGAGGGGTGATGGAGGGATAAAAACAGGAAGTGATGGAGACAGGAAGTCTTTAGAAGTGGGGACATAAATTCTGGTGATCCTAGTGGCTACCGGGGATTTCACTTAACTTTCTGTGGTGGTTATGGAACATAAGTTAAGGGGAAATCTCTACAATTTGACATAGGTGACAAAACTTATGGACTAAATAACCTGCCCTTATTATATTGAAAATAACAGAAATATGTTTTTAACCTTGCTATCTACCTTAAATCACATTGCTATTTGCACAGTGTACTTGCTTGTAGCCTAAAGACTGAAATTTGCACTGAAAACTGTAATTTTGTAACTTTTGAAAATTGCCAGTAAAAACTTGGCTGTGCCAGTAAATTTTGGATGTTGTGCCAGTAAATTTCAATCTGGTAGGTTGGCAACACTGGCGGGGGGTTTGTTATACTGACTGGGCGTCTATTGATGTCCTCATAGTAACCTGTGATTGTGCACCCGTGGGGGCGTGCATCACGCCGATCGGTGGTGCTGTGGGTCAGTCTGACCCACCGCATTACCGATTGAGGTAAAAGGCTTCCATCGGAAGCTTTTTACCATGTGATCAGCCTTGACCAATCACGGCTGATCACAGTGTAAACAGGAAGAGCTGTTTATTGGCTTTTCCTCTGCTCAAGTCTGCAGACCTGAGTAGTGGAGAGCTGATCAGCTGCTCTCCTGACTGAGGGGGGCTGCGCTGAATGGTTATCAGTGCAGCCACCCTCAGGATCACCACACTGGACCACCAGGGAGCCAACCAGGACCACCAGGGAGCCCCCCCAAGGACACCATAAGGAGGCCGCCCAGGACCACCAGGGAGAAGTTCAGGAGGCTGCCCAGGGACCACCAGGGAGCCCACACTAGACCACCAGGTAAGGGGCATACAGTGCACTGTAGGGATGGCTGGCAGTGCCATCCCTAACAGTGCTATATGCACCAGTGCCATGTACCAGTGCCTACCAGTGCCCACCAGTGCCGCCTATCAGTGCCCCCCTGTGCCACCTGTCAGTGTCCATCTGTGCCACCTATCAATGCCCACCAGTGCCACCTATCAGTGCTCAGTGCCACCTATCAGTGCTGCCTATGAGTGCCCATCAGTGCCGCATATCAGTGCCACCTATCAGTGCCCGTCAGTGTTGCTTATGAGTGCCCATCGGTGCTACATATACAGGTATGTGCCCCATCATCAGTGCAACCTTATCAGTGCCACCTCATGAGTGCCAATCTGTACTGCCTCATCAGTGCCTGTCAGTGTAGCCTCATCAGTGCCCATTAGTGTAGCCACATTAGTGCCCGTCAGTGAAGGACAAAATGTACTTATACAAAGTATTGTGACAGAAACAAAGAAAAACTTTTTTTTCAAAATTTTCGGTCTTTTTTTTATTTGTAGCGCAAAGAATAAAAACCGCAGGGGTGATCAAATACCACCAAAAGAAAGCTCTATTTGTGGGAACAAAATGATAAAAAAAAACATTTTTGGGTACAGCGTCACACGACCGCGCAATTCTCATTCAAAGCGCAACAGCACTGAAAGCTGAAAATTGGTCTGGCCGGGAAGTGGTTTAAGTGCATGGTATTGAAGTGTTTAAAGGAGAATTACCCCCCCCCCCCCCAAAAAATGATTGGTTAAACCCACAAGGACTTTTTTTTACCTCTACTCTTCCTTTAAAAATGCAGCGATTTAGAATTTGGATGAAAGGTTTAGCACTGGGAAACAGTTTTTGATAGATAAATAGTGCATTTAATGTACAACTATATAGATCAGATCAAAATGAGGGACAAATGAGGAGGAAAGAGGGACAGAGGGACATTTTTCCAAATCAGGGACAGTTGGGAGCTATGGATTATCTATTGATATGCTGTGTCTATCCATTTGTATGTGAGTGCAATACTAAGACTTCATTCACACTGGGCATTTACCCAGCCCTTCTCCTAGCAGGAGAAAAGCAGCATCAAAAATGCACCTAAAGCCACGTGTTTGCAAGGCACATTTACCCGCATCAAGCGTTTGGGCGTTTATTCGTCTTATTGGCCAGAATATTGACTTATTCTGCCCACTGAAATGAATGAATGCCAAAGCACTTGAAGTGTGTTTAGATGTGTTTAGGTGCAGCAGACCTTTTTTCTGCCAAAGTGCTGCTGTTCCTGAATGCGCTGTGTTTTTTTTTTTTTCTTTCTGCCTCTAAACGCCTGTAAATGCCTATGTTTTCATGGACACATAGGCTAACAATGAGAGATGTTTACAGACAGACCCCCCCCCCCCACGCAAGACGCCTCTAGAAGCAGCATTTCAAACGCCCAGTGTACATGAGGCCTTATTGCTGTATAATCACATTTTTTCCTCATGTTTGCTATGCTTAGACAATGGCACTTTCTCCCTTGTTTTTTTTCTACATGTCTGTTGGTTAGAAGTATTCCAAAACCCGCTTGCAGGATAGGCTGCAGACGCTGTTGGAGTGTACTCTCTGCATGGAATTCATTTGTCATGGGCTGTTTTGTTTATGAACTTTGGAAATCACCAATATATTGTTATCATATCCCCTCACCTAATATATTAGGCTCGGCAGACTAGTATCCCTCTTTTTGCAGTGGGTTCTTAAAGTACAGGTATATCCCGATCCTGGGGACACTTTTTTTAAGTCTGAGTAACCTTCTGTGTGCTGCAGAGACCGGGCCATCTCCTGGGAGGCTGAAGGGTCCACTCAGAGTTCTATCTATCTGCAGGCAGCAGAGGGATTAGACACCAGAGAAGAACCAGACTCAGTGCTTTGGATTCAGGCTAGTACACACTATAGAGTCATGTGCTTTGTTCACTTTTCATGCCTGAGTTTTACAACTAGTTTAACAAAGACAGCTGGTTGAACCTGACTACAGTAACCTTCTGCTGTCTACAAACTGGATAGATGCCTGTTACAACAAACTGGCTGAGCTGGGGAACAGGAACCCCAGAGGATGGATGTTAATCCTTTTCAATTGATATTTGCCAGTTTTGCTACAAATATACAGTATTTGCTACAATATACTGTATTTCACTTTAGTAATTACTACTTTGTGCTCTGTATTTTTGGACCTGTACCTGGGGGGCAGGAGGGCTATTATTTTGGATCCCGTTTTTTGTGTAACCGTGGAATATATTTTTTGTTATTATTTTTTTTTCGTGGAAAGGCTCAATGTTCATATTGAAAATGTTAACATTGTTGCATTGGATATAGTATATGCAGAATTTAAGGAACGGATCTAATCAAAATCTTCGATCAATCCTATTTCAATCACTTTTTGCGATTTGGCACTGCGTCGGTAACTGACAATTGCGCGGTTATGCGACGTTGTACCCAAACCAAATTGACGTCCTTTTTTTTCCCACAAATAGAGCTTTCTTTTGGTGGTGTTTGATTATCTTTGCGGTTTTTATTTTTTGTGCTATAAACAAAAAAATAACGACAATTAAAAAAAAAAAACAATATTTTTTACTTTTTGCTATAATAAATATACCAAAAAAATTAAAAAAAAACAAATTTCTTCCTCAAGTTAGGTCGATATGTATTCTTCTACATATTTTTGATAAATAAAATCACAATAGGTGTATATTGATTGGGTTGCGCAAAAGTTTTGCGTCTACAAACTATGGGAATAGATTTATGGCATTTTTATTTATTTATTTTTTTATACTAGTAACGGTGGCGATCTGCAACATTGTGGTGGACAGATCAGACACTTTTGACACTTTTTTGGGATCAATGACATTTATACATCGATCAGAGCTTTAAATACCCACTGATTACTGTATAAATGTCACTGGCAGGGAAGGGGTTAAAATGTAGGGGGCGATCAAGGGGGTTAACTGTGTTCCCTCACTGTGTTCTAAGTGTATGAGCGCTGGGCTGACAGCGCCCATACACTGGGAACAGTAGATCTGTGTCATGTCTCCTGACATAATGGGGATCCGCCGTGTTTACATCTGCGGATCCCTGTTCTGTCTCTGTAACAGGCGATTGTGGGTCACTGGTGAACAACGCTCAGCAGCAGGTGCCCGCAGCTGCGCCTGTGTGAGCCGTAGTACAGCCATGGCGATTTGCGCAGGAAAGCCGACCGGCCGTGGTATTATGACTGTGGCTAGTCGGCAAGCGGTTAACAAACACTCTAATGTTGCACTCTTTCTTTAACCATTTGACCTCTGAAAGGTTATACCCCCGTCATGACCAGTGGATTTTTTGCTATTCAGTACTATGCTACTTTAACTGGCAATTGGTCGGTCACACAACCCTGCGCCCCAAATTAATTTTTTTTTCCACACAAATAGAGCTTTCTTGTGATGGTATTTTTTATCACCACTGGGTTTTTATTGTTTGCTATATAAACAAAAAATATACCAAACATTTTTAAAACAAAAATCCACATTTTTCTTAGTTTCTGTTATAAAATTATGTAAATCTTTCTTCATAAATTTTGGGCTAAAATGTAGTCTGCTACATTTCTTTGGTAAAAAAAAATAACCCAAATCAGTGTATGATATTTAGTCTGTGTGAAAGTTATAGAGTCTACAAACTATGGTATACATATTTGAAAATTGGTCAACCCTGATGTACTGACGGCCTGTCTCATTTCTTGAGGCCCTAAAATGTCAGGACAGTATAAGTAACCCCTTTTTGGAAAGTAGACAGTCCAATGTATTTAGTAAGAGGCATAGCGCATTTTTTAAAGTTGTAGTTTTGAGTCACACTTTTTTGGAAAATGAAGAAATTAAATAAAATTACCGTATTTTTCGCTCCATAACACGCACACGCACCTGACCATAAGATGCACCTAGGTTTTAGAAGAGGAAAACTAGAAAAAAAATATTGTGAACCAAATGGTGTACTAAAATATTTAGTAGGGCAGGGCTGAACAGAATAATATTTCAACCATGTAAAGTGAACAGCAGTCATCAATGGCATTAAGAACCATCATCATTGTTATTAACAAATGAGGAGAGACTTTAAGGTTTGAGTACTCTTCTAATTTTCTGGGAACCCCAAGAACTCATCATCACTAGTGACAGAATTTATGAAGCTCAGTCCTCATAATCACTGACATCACTTTCTTCGCTACCTTCATATATGATGCTATCTTCAGTTCCATCCAAGGCATTGCTAATGACACATATTTTGAATGACTGTACAACGATTTTCTTCTTCACTGAGTGCCATGATGTTTTCACCCATGCACAAACTTGAGTGATAGTGAGCCTCTTCATTCGTCCAGTAGGTGTCAGATCATGATTAACAGCAGCCATCCATTTGTTCCACTCTTCTCGCATAAAGACTTTAAATGGTTTGCTGATGGAAATGTCGAGAGGTTGCAACTGGCTGGTAGGATCCCTAGGAATTACAGCTAGATGAGTCTTGACTTCTTTAAAGCACTTTTTTGTGGTTTCGCTAATATGTGCTCTAAACTTGTCAAGCACTAATAAAACGGAAAATTTCCTATCAAATACTTACCGTAATTTTCCTTTCCTGATGGACTCCATGGCAGCATACGTCTGGGTTAACCCCGCCTCCACTCCTCCCCTATAGGACCCCACTCCCATAAATCTTTGCTCTGAGCCGGAGACCGTGTTCCGTAACTAGCCTCCTCAAGACATTGGGGTGGGACTCCTGCTGCCATGGAGTCCATCAGGAAAGGAAAATTACGGTAAGTATTTGATAGGAAATTTTCCGTTTTCCTGACAGACTCCATGGCAGCATACATCTGGGAATTAACTAGCTATACACCCAGTGGGCGGGCAATGTCATCCCAAAGGTTTTAATTTGTATCGTCACCGACAAGACCTGCAAGCCAAAATAATCAGAGGATAAAGAGTCTGCATACGACGGTACCTCAGGTAGTCCTTTCCTTTTAATGCC
>BLSH010107758.1:1212471-1231247 GCA_018402905.1 Glandirana rugosa
TCGGTACGATTGGGACGGAAGACTCCACGACCACCACCGTGTCGACGCAACCACCGGAGAAGGAGGAGGAGGAGGAGGAGACGGAAGCGGAACACGAAGGCGACTCGGGGGGGAGGAGGAAGAGGCCACCAACGCAGCTGTGCCACCACCAGCACCTCAGAAGGCAGGGTTAGCATGGCTGAAATGTGGCAAAGCTTTGTCAGCAGCCCGCCACAACAAACAGCACCACCAGCCGATAGACAACGTCTTAGCAGGAGGCAGCATTTCAGCAACATGGTGCAAGAGTATGTGTGCACACGCCTACATGTACTGACTGATGGGTCTGCCCCATTCAACTTCTGGGTCTCCAAATTGGCCACATGGCCTAAGCTTGCCATTTATGCCTTGGAGGTGCTGGCCTGCCCTGCAGCCAGTGTATTGTCGGAACGTGTGTTTAGCACGGCAGGGGGCGTTATCACAGACAAGCGGAGCCGTTTGTCCACATCCAACGTGGACAAGCTAACCTTCATTAAAATGAATCAGACATGGATCCCACAAGACTTGTCTGTACCTTGTGCAGAATAAACATTTAGACCGGACTCACACAGCCATTCATATACTTGTTTTTTTGAATAGGCCTCAATATTTTGGGGGCTTGATTTCAATGGGGTTTGGGGTCCGTGCGAATGTTCGGGTTCTGTCCGGACCCGAACCCGGACTTTGTCCCGAAGTTCGGCCGGACCAGCAGAACCCGAACTTCCAGAGGTTTGCTCAACTCTAATGTCAAGGAGAAGGGAAAGTGAGACCAGAAGGTAATCAATTCTGGAGGATGTGTTATGTGGGGCAGAATGCAATGTGTAGTTGTGAGTGTCTGGGTGGTGTACACACCAAATATCCAAGAGATTATAGAGCTCATTTTAGTCATTGGAGATAGGCATAAGAAAGGTGAGTGAATGAACTGGAGGTATCCAACGGGGGATCCAATGCTACATTAAAGAGGAGCTTCAGTCTTGGGCAAAAAACTATTACTGTAGCTGCTGATGTTTAATATAAGGACACTTACCTGTCCAGGAATCCAGTGCCGTTCTCATCAGGGCTAGATCTTCACTATTCTTCAGGTTCCCGGCGCCAACATCCTACCAGTGGGCAGCCAGCTATGCAGCCTCCGCCTTCACAGCTGACTGCCCACTGTGCATGCATGAGCCATGCTCTGTTTTGTGAATGGTCCCGCAGTCTTCATGGACCTGTAACGTGTCCCGGAAGACTTCAGGAGGGAGGGGGAAAGGAGAGCTTCCGCTTGGATTGCTTTAGAGATCCAAGTGGAAGTGGGAGCAGGTACCTGTCAAAACTAGATCCACCCCCCCCCCCAAGAACAAAAATAACATGCCACTTATGAGAGAGCAGGTGGGGAGGAGGACTTAAAGCGGAACTTCCCCTTTTGGGTGGAGTTGTGCTTTAAGATCTCCATCCATGATCATCGCCCCCTCTACAAAGGTCTGGAGGGCATTAAGGCATTGGGCGTGATTAGGAGGAGGTATAGGGAGGTCAGGGTGACCCTTTGCCCTTCTAGCTCTCCTTTTAAAGGAATAGAAATCGGTTATTAGGGCCAGCTTTCTGGATGATGAGCTTCCAGCCCACTGTCCCGGAAAGCAGGACAAAAATGTTTTAATAACATTAAATTGCAATATGGTTTGTTTAGTAATTGTATATGCTCTATTACTTTTTCTTCCTTGCTATATATTTTTTTTTATAACAAAGCAGCGTTAAAGCGTGCTCAATTGGGTGTGTAATTCACCTAAAAACTGCACATATCACCTGCCCATAGTGACCTTTTAGGCTCCTTTTTATCTCCAGATAATAATAGATGAAACCTGACTAATTATGGGCTTTTAGTTTTCAGGAATTTTTGCTCACCATCTCGGCTACAAATCGCTGTAATATTACCTGTGAGCCACCAGATGTCGCTACATTTAGACTCGAATAAGAGTCACATGCACCGCATTTCCGAGTAAATCGAATGCCTATCAGGAAGGCCAGAGTAGACGATAGCTGCTATCACGGATCAGGATGCAGACTGGCTGCGGAATGGCTCTGTCCAGGGGACTGAAGTGCTGCCAGCGAGTCCTAGCATGGGTGCCCGTAGTCATCATCTCCCTGGTCGTGCTTTGGTCGTATTACGCCTATGTGTGTGAGCTGTGTCTAGGTAAGCAGACAATGTCCTTAGCGGTGCTGATGTCTTAGTGATAGTCGGTGAGGTGCACTCCCTGCAGCCGGTGTAGGAGGAAGTGACATTTCCGCCTTCCTTCCATATCAGGTGCTGGGATTGCAGCCTTTGTGTGCAGGGGATAGCGGAGCCCTGCCAGGGAGGTCCCCCTTCCACTTCACCATGGTGTCTGTGTGTTCCATTCTGTATGGGGATCGGATGGGGGACCCTGCCGACTCTTCACTGTGGATCGAACCCATCCACCTACCCACCTACCTACCCACCCACACATCCACCTATCTACCTACACATACATACATCCATCCATCCACCCACCTATCTATTCCTTAATAAATCCACTCATCCACCTATCTATTCATCAATAAATAAATCCATCCACCTACCTATCCACCCACCTATCCATCCACCCTCCTATCCATCCATCCACCTATCTATTCATTAATAAATCCACTCATCCACCTATCTATTCATCAATAAATAAATCCATCCACCTACCTATCCACCCACCTATCCATCCATCCACCTATCTATTCATTAATAAATCCACTCATCCACCTATCTATTCATCAATAAATAAATCCACCCACCTACCTATCCACCCACCTATCCATCCATCCTCCTATTCATCCATCCACCTATCTATTCATTAATAAACCCATCCACCTACCCACCTCACCCATCCGCCCTCCTATCCATCCATCCACCTACCCACCCATCTTACCTATACATCCATCCATCCACCCACCTATCTATTCATTAATAAATCCACCCATCCGCCTATCCATCAATAAATAAATCCATCCACCCACCCACCTACCTACCTATCCATCCACCTATCAATTAATAAATCCATCCACCCTCTTATCCACCTACCCATCTTACCTATCTACCTATACATCCATCCACCCACCTATCTATTCATTAATAAATCCTCCCATCCACCTATCTATTCATTAATAAATAAATCCATCCACCCACCCACCTACCTACCTATCCATCGATCTATCCATCCACCCATCCTCTTATCCACCCATCCACCTTACCTATACATACATACATCCACCTATCTATTCATTAATAAATCCACCCACCCACCTATCTATTCATTAATAAATCCACCCACCTATCTATTCATCAATAAATCCACCCATCCACCTATCTATTCATCAATAAATCCACTCATCCACCTATCTATTCATTAATAAATCCACTCATCCACCTATCTATTCATCAATAAATAAATCCACCCACCTACCTATCCACTCACCTATCCATCCATCCACCTATCTATTCATTAATAAATCCACTCATCCACCTATCTATTCATCAATAAATAAATCCACCCACCTACCTATCCACCCACCTATCCATCCACCCTCCTATCCATCCATCCATCCACCTATCTATTCATTAATAAACCCATCCACCTACCCACCTCACCCATCCGCCCTCCTATCCATCCATCCACCTACCCACCCATCTTACCTATACATCCATCCATCCACCCACCTATCTATTCATTAATAAATCCACCCATCCACCTATCTATTCATCAATAAATAAATCCATCCACCCACCCACCCACCTACCTACCTATCCATCGATCCATCCACCTATTTATTAATTTATAAATCCATCCACCCACCTACCCACCCATCTTACCTATCTACCTATACATCCATCCACCCACCTATCTATTCATTAATAAATCCTCCTATCCACCTATCTATTCATTAATAAATCCACCCACCCACCTATATATTCATTAATAAATCCACCCATCCACCTATCTATTCATTAATAAATCCACCCATCCACCTATCTATTCATTAATAAATCCACCCATCCATTCATTAATAAATCCACCCATCCACCTATCTATTCATTAATAAATCCACCCATCCACCTATCTATTCATTAATAAATCCACCCATTCATTCATTAATAAATCCACCCATCCACCTATCTATTCATTAATAAATCCACCCATCCACCTATCTATTCATTAATAAATCCACCCATCTATTCATTAATAAATCCACCCATCCATTCATTAATAAATCCACCCATCCACCTATCTATTCATTAATAAATCCACCCATCCATTCATTAATAAATCCACCCATCCACCTATCTATTCATTAATAAATCCACCTATCTATTCATCAATAAATAAATCCATCCACCCACCCACCCACCTATCCATCCATCCATCTATCTATTAATAAATCCACCCACCTACCTATACATCCATCCATCCATCCATCCATCCATCTATCCACCCACCTATCCATCCACCCACCCTCCTATCTATTCATTAATAAATCCATCCACTCACCTATCCATCCATCCACCCACCTATCTATTCATTAATAAATCCATCCACTCACCTATTCATCCATCCATCCTCCCACCTATCCACCCACCCACCTGTCCATCCATCCACCCACCTGTCCATCCATCCACCCACCTGTCCATCCATCCACCCACCTGTCCATCCATCCACCCACCTGTCCATCCATCCACCTACCTATCCATCCATCCACCTGCCTATCCATCCACCCACCTATCTATTCATCAATAAATCCACCTATCCATCCACGTAACCAGCCATCCACGTTTCCATCCATCCATCCACCCACCCATCTGCCCACATACCCATCCATCCACCCACCTATCCATTCATCATTTAAATCTATCCATCCGCCCGCCTATCCATCCATTCATCCACCCACCTATCTATTCATCAATAAATCCATCCATCCACTCACCTATCCATTCATCCACCCATCCGTCCGCCCGCCCACCTACCCATCCATCCGCCCACCTACCCACCACCCACCTATCCATTCATCATTAAATCTATCCATCCACCTACCTATCCATCCATCTATCTATTCATCAATAAATCCATCCATCCACTCACCTATTCATCCCTGCACCCACCTATCTATCCATCCGTCCTTCCACCTATCCATCCATCCATCTGCCCGCCTACCCATCCATCCATCCACCCGCCTACCTATCCATCCGACTACCCACCTATCCATTTGCTCACCTACCTACCTAGTCATCCATCCACCCACTCACCTATCCATTGATCCATTTCCCTTCTCGCTGGTTGTGTATATCCTTGCCATCCCTCCACTTTCCTATATAAAAACAGTTTATTTCTTGGTATTGTCCTAAAGCTGACCATACTCCATCCAGTCCCTCTTTTCAGCAGACCATACACAATACAATCTGTGCAATCTCCTATAGATCTGCCAACAACTATGTAGTGCAAGAGCCTGCCTTAATTGATACACATTGCTTGGATTGTATATCTTTGTCCTCATATTTCATAGTTTTGGTAAATCTAAAGAATACTAATTGCACAATCTGATTGTATACACCGGTGGTCTCCAAACTCCCTGGGGCCAGATTTGGCCCTTTGCTTGCCTCTATCCTGCCCTTCGGGCACTATTCCATCCACAACTGACACCAATGATGGGGCATTATTCCTCCCACTGACACTAATGATGGGGCATTATTCCTACCGCTGACACCATTGATGGGGCACTATTCCTCCCGCTGACACCAATGATGGGGCACTATTCCTCCCACTGACACCAATGATGGGGCATTATTTCTCCCACTGACATCAGTGATGGGGCATTATTTCTCCCACTGACACCAATGATGGGGCATTATTTCTCCCACTGACACCAATGATGGGGCATTATTTCTCCCACTGACACCAATGATGGGGCATTATTTCTCCCACTGACACCAATGATGGGGCACTATTTCTCCCACTGACACCAACGATGGGGCACTATTGCTCCCACTAAAACCAATGGTGAGGCATTGATGGGGCATCTGAGGCTGGGGCATTTTCTACTCCTACTAGTAAGTCTGGTCCTCCTAAGCTCTGAAGGACACTAAACTGGCCCTTTTAGAAAGTTTGGAGACCCCTCATAAGCCATAACGACCACCCACCATAACCCGTTGAGGTATGGACTCCACTAGACCTTTGAAGGTATCTTGTAGTAACTGGTACCAACCTGTCAATAGCAGATCCTTTAGGTCCTGTAAGTTGTGAGGCGGGGCCTCCGTGGGTTGGACTTGGTCTTTCCAGCACATCGCACAGGCGTTGATTGGATTGAGATCTGGAGAATTTGGAGGCCGAGTCAATAGCTCAGACTTGTTGTGTTCCTCAGGCTATTCTTGGATTCATCAAAGCAGGCCTCCTTCCATTGCTCAGTAGTACAGTTCTGATGCTTACATGCCCCTTGTAGGCACCTTTGGCTGCTGGCATGGGACTGACACCTTTATATGCGCCAAATTATCTTTTTTTTAGCAATTTGAGTTCCAGGAGCTCTTCTATTGGATTGCTCTACATGGGCAAGCCATGAGCCTTGGCCACCTATGACCCTCTCACTGGCTTATTGGTATTCCTTCCTTGGACCACTTTTGGTAGGTCCTGATCGGGAACATCCCACGGCAGTTTTGGAGTTGCTCTGACCCAGTTATCTAGCCGTTACAATTTGGTCCTCCCCAAAGAGTGTTTATTAACCCCAAAAAAATATAGATCCTGGTCCCTTAAAAGCAGATTAAACACCACAGTGCTTGTGCTGTGTAATCTGTCCCTCTCTGAAGTGTAAAAAACCTCCCTGATCCCTCCACTTCCTGTATCCCCCTCTCTGCTTTGACCATGATAATCAGGGCTGAGCCCTGACCATCGTTGTCAGCGTACGTCCCTTTGTCATCTGCAGCCCTGCTCTGCTCTTATCTCTCCCCCTTACCACCTCCTCCCTGCCTGTCAGCTCTGTGTTTTGTGTCTATGTCTCCACCCCCCCGCCGCAATTAGTACAAATAAAAACTTTGAAATGCTCACTGCCAGCCCCTCTATAGCACACTGTATTATTATTTTCTAAAAACGAGGCTTGTAAATACCTGTTTAGAGCGATCATCAGGTTACTCTCCCTAGCTAACGTCAGAGGGAGATCTCGGCCCCTCCTGCAGAAACCATCCATTGGAAGTATACAGGGGCTGCGAGTCATGTGGCTGGCCTGAAGACAGCTCTAAACAGGTATTTACAAGTTTCGTTTGTAGAAAAGACTTGCACAGTGTGCTATGCCAGGCACTAATACAGAAGCTGGCATAGACTTACTTATATGACTTAACAAACACATTAAGCTTGCCCATTTTTTCTGCTTTCAACACTTTGACTTCAGGGACAACATGTTCACTTGCTGCCTAATTTTTCCCACCCACTTTCAGAGGCAATTGTAATGAGATAATAAATGGTATTCACTTTACATATCAGTGGTCCTAATGCTGTGGCTGATTGGTGAAAAGTGAAAGGGTGCGGGGAACCCTAGCATAATGTAATCGGGTTGCAGAATCCCCTCAAAGCAGGGGAGGGCTGGGCCAGGGGGCAGGGTGGCAATTGCCCCCCAGGCCACCCTAACTTACATTCAAAATGGCTGACGGCCGCTGCCCTCTCACACTTTTTTTTTCTTCTTGTGGAGGAAGGAAGCAGGGGCCAGGGGTGCAGCCACCAACTAACTGCAGGCAAAGGGGGGAGGGCACCCAGGGCCAGCTGTGCTGATGGGCACTGGAGAGCCTGCATTGATGGGCACTGATCAGGTTGCATTTGATAGATACTGGTGCGGCTGCATTGATGAGCAATGATGAGGCTGCATTGATGCATTATTTTTGTTAAAGCTCCTTTGTTGCTATTAACATTAAATTATGTTACCACATTGTATCATATTTGTCTTGCTTCATAACCTCAATGTCCGTTATAAAACCAGGTGGGCATGGATGGTGACCTGATTCGGTGGTTCAATGGGCCACTTGACTGGACTTGCCCCCCCAGGCCTAAGGCTGCCAGCCCTCCCCTGCCTCAAAGTATTTGTTTAGCCTGGATTCAATGCAGACGGCATAGCAGCCCAGTCACCAATGGCAGGATTGTGTGCAGTACAGATACCATTGGGGCTATATGTGTCATCAGCGCTGATTTCTGTCAATCTGTTTGATTGTGTAGGTAAATCATGTCTTTTTCTTTTTTCCTTTTAGTGACTATAGAAAATACTTTAGAAAAAGGTAAGTCTGTGTAATGTTGGTGTAAATATGTCTGACAGTGTGCTGTAAAACAAGGTTTCCTCCAATGTTCCACACGGCTGGTCAGTTCAGATCTGCCTGCCCCTCAGGTGGATCTGAACTGAAGCTCCATGTAAGTCTATGGGCAGGCAGATGGAAAAGACCAAGCAGCCATTAACATCCCATTATCTCTGAGGACATCTAAATTTAATGAGGGGAAAAAAACAAAAAATAAAAGTTCTGTGATGGATCAGAGGTATTTGGATGTAAAGAGAGATGACTGTTTATGTATGCCTTCCCATAGATTAAATATGGGTCTGTTATGGTCTGGGTGGAAAAACCTGAATGGACTTGCTTGCCAGAAAAGTGACACTTGCACCTTTCCGCGCCAGTTCAGCAGATGTGTTCATGGGTTCCCTGCTTATTGAAATGGACACGGCTCATGTGAAATGGGCCTAACATGCTTTACTCACTGGTCAATTCAATGGACACTTTTTTTTTATAGAATGATAAAACTGATCTAGATCCAGCATTCTCTACATCAACCTTTTTCACCCCGGGTTCTGTGGAACTCAGGGCCTCCTCTTTAGGTTGATAGGTATTCCATGAGCAGGAAACAATCTCTAACCAATGTAAGGGGCACTTCTATACTGACCACTAATGTTACACCACACCACAATGCTTACTGTCTACGTTTTTCTGTTATTTCATTTCAACCTAATTATTGAAAATACTTTTCTCTATATAGAGTGTGAGAGCGTTAAAAATCATCTGCCATAGGTGTCAAATATCCTAGTTAGGCCTTTTTTATATTATTTCATTGTAACCTTTTATGAACCCCTTCCTGACACCGATACGCATATGTGGCCTCGCGGAAGTGGGTCTTTATCCATGGGGCCGCATATATGCATCTCTCTCTTTTGTGCTGTTAGCACGTCGAACAGAGCAGTACCAGCACAGAGACCAGGTTCTCACAGAGAGCCCCGGGACTCCCGCTTCCGGGTCACCTGATTGCTGTGATAGCCTCTGATTGGCTATCCCAGTGATCAGCCACTGTGCAGCCTGGCCCTGTGTTTACTTCCTCTTCTGAATGAAGAGAAAGATACATTGTATCTTTCTCCTCTTGCAAGAGAGGAAAATGTAAACAAAAGTGTGTAAAAATAAAAAAATAACTAGCCCCATGTTTATTAGGGTCACGATAATGGTCAAAGGTCACGGCCATATTTTGGGTAGAATTAAAAAACAAAACATTTTTTTAAATTTGTTTTAGTACTACATGTACAAACATTTGTTGCAATTGTCAGGAGCAGGATAATTTATTTTGGGTTGTTTTTGGGTGGTTAATTACTAAAATAGCAAAAAAATATACAGCTCAATTTAAAAAAAAATAAAAAATTGTACTATTTTGGGTCAGTTTTTTTCCTTTTCATAATAAAAAAAAAAAATCAGGAGATATCTATTACCATTTACCACCAAAAGAAAGCCCAATTTCTCCTGAAAAAAACAAGGTACGATCCACCTGGATACACAACGTAGTTGTGGTGATATTTACGGTGTTCCTAACTCATATCAAAGTTGCAAAATTGTGCTTAGGCTTTATCATTTGTTAGTCACTAAGGGGTTAACGTATTGATCACACTGATGTACCATGAGATATCGGTGTAATCCATTTTTAGCAGGTGTTCCCCCGAAGCCTGAAAAATATTTCAAGGGTAAAAAAATTGCCTGAGCAGCCAACTCATGTACATGTAGAAAGAATGCAATTCATGGTTATTGTGGGGAATGAACAAATCTACAGTAATTTAAAAAAAACCCTATTAATTGAAAAGGGCATTTTATTTTTTTTCCTCACGCCCTTGGATCCCTTTCACATGGGCTTTCCGATCAGGTCCGCCTGTCAGTTTTTCAGGCGGACTTGATCGGACGCTCCATTCACCTCCTATGGAGATAGCGGAAGTCAGCGGTCCTTTCCGTGAAATCCAGACGGATGGAGAACCTATTTTCCGTCCGTCTGGTGGATTGGATTGGATTGGATGGGATCAGATGAAAACAGGCAGGCGGTCCATTTTCATCCAATCTCCCCATAGAGAACAGCGGGGCTCTGACAGATCCGTCTCAGCACAGTGAGCGGAGACGGACCTGTCATCCGACTGCTCAGCGGGGATCAGTGAATTGATCCCTGCTGAGCAATGAATGTGTTTCTTCAACAAACATTCACTAGTGGTGAATCATCATAATTTAAAACACTTTGCAGCAAGATGATTTCTCTGCAGTGAATGTCATATTAACTGCTTTATAAATATTATATCCACCTGTCATCCTGTCTTGCCATTTAATATGGTGACTGCAGCAAATCTAGTGTAAGATTTTTGCTGAGGTATGAGCAGCTCTCCTCAGTGGAAGTGGGAAGTAGTAGGAATTTTCTGTGGAGATCTCACTGCTACCATGCCCAGAGAAGTAAGAACAGCCAGACTGTGTTGGAGCATACTATGTCCACCCACAAATGAATGCTCACTTGTGGCCTTACATTTTAGTGTGTACATTTAATTTAGGCATACAATGGAAATATTTGTGCTACTAATATGTATTTTTATTGCATCCTCTGTTTCCTCTCCACAGCTTTATACCTCTTCATATTTCATATAATGTTTTTACTCTTTATTTGGACGTACTGGAAAGCGATTTTTACTTCTACTAAAGAACCAACAAAAAAGGTGAGAATCTTCTATAGATACACTATTTAAATCTAAAGTGTCAATAAATCCAGAACTGTTATTTTAAATCTGGGATCAATCGCAAAAAAATTCAAGCACTTGGCTTCATGGGGTTGATTTACTAAAACTGGAGTGTGCAAAATCTGAAGCTCTATATAGAAACCAACCAGCTTCCACTTTTTGCCCAGGTTCACACTGATGCAGGTTAGAAATCGTGTGAGTTCAGCTGAACTCGCACAATTTCAAAACGCCAATGCAGTCCAATTTCGGGGCATCTGTGTGGGTTCATGCACAGAGGTCTATTCAAATCACCCCAAAGTCACCAAAAGTAGTACAGGAACTACTTTTGGGAACCGGTGCAGTGTCACACTGACTCAGACTGTGCCATTGCCCACAATAGCCGCTGATTTGGCATGCGATTTGATGTCAAATCGTATGACAAATCCGCCCAATGTGAACAAGGGCTTTTTGTCAAAGCTTAATTGAACAAGCTGAGGTTAGAAGCTGATTGGCTACCATGCACAGCTGCCCCAGATTTTGCACACTCCAGTTTTAGTAAGACCCCTTTCACGCTGATGCGCTTTTCAGGCACTTTTGCACTAAAAATAGCGCCTGAAAACTGTTTCCCATTCATTTCAGTGGATACATTCACACTGGACCGGTGCGCTGGCGGGGCGATGGAAAAAGTCCTGCAAGCATCATCTTTGGACTATGTTTGCCGCGTTTTGCATTTTTTTTTTTTCTCTTTTTTTTTTTTCTTTCTTCCTTTAACCACTTCAGCCCCGGAAGGATTTGCTGCTTTAGGACCGGAGCCCTTTTTGCGATTTGGCGATGCGTCGCTTTAACTGACAATTGCGCGGTCGTGCGACGTTGTACCCAAACGAAATTTGCGTCCTTTTTTTCCCACAAACAGAGCTTTCTTTTGGTGGTATTTGATCACCTCTGCGTCATTTCTGATCGCCGCTATAAACAAAAGAAGAGCGACAATTTTGCAAAAAAACCCAAATTTCTTACTTTCTGCTAGAATACAAATCCAAAAAAAAAATATAAAAAAACATTTTTTTTCACCGTTTTTGGCTGATTTATATTCTTCCTCATATTTGCGATAAAAAAAATCGCAATCGGCGTTTATTGATTGGTTTGCGCAAAAGTGGTCGCGTTTACGGATGATGAGAATTCATTTTTGGGGTTTTTTTTATTTTTTTTTTTTTTTTTTTTACTAGTAATGGCGGCGATCTGCGATTTTTTGCGGTACTGCGATATTTCAGCGGACATGTCGGACTATTTTGACACTTTTTTGGGACCATTGGCATTTATACAGCGATCAGTGCTATAAAAATGCACTGATTACTGTGTAAATGCCATTGGCAGTGAAGGGGTTAACCTGCAGGGGGCGCGCTAAGGGTTAACTATATGTTCCCTGGGCGTGTTCTAACTGTATGGGGGACTGCCTATCTGGGGAAGGGAAGTTATCACAGCCTTCACGTAAAGGAAGGCTGTGATCACAGCCCTTCCCCCTCACACAGAGCGGAGGTCCGTGTTTACATACACGGACCTCCGCTCTTTCACTCCGGGGGGGGCATCGCGGGTGGTCGGCGGCAATCGAAGCTGCCGCACCCGCTCCCCGGCCCTCCCCGAACACAGTGAGCGCGCGCACGCTCACTAGGCTCGTGAGCGCGGCCGCCGTCATATGACGGCGATTTGCGCTCACGAGCCACCTTGCCGCCGTCAAATGCCGATCGGCGGTCGGCAAGGGGTTAAGCAAATTTGTTGTTGGGCGAATATCTGCAAATTCACAGTAAAAATACACTACATGCTTTTCTGTAGCTTCTCCATTGAAGCCTATTGAGCCAAAAAAGCAGCATTTTGCATTTTAAGAAAGTCCAAAAATGCATTGATGTGAACGTGTTCCATAGGAACCCATGTTAAAAATGTCTGCATTTCTGCAAAAAGCATGAAAAAAGGCATTGATGTGAATTAAGCCTAAGAATGAACCTCTGTGACATGGGTAATGCAGTACTTGGAAGTTCAGCGTGCAAATCTTGCTGCTTGAGTGTCCAAGAAGCTAGTGGATATTTCAGCTTGCAAACATCCATGTGCAACTAAAACACATAGGTACCTTTTTGTTTGGCCTTTAAGCACTTTAGGACCGCATGACGTCTTGTTTTATTATATCTTTTCATGTGACAACACTGAAAAAATAACACTTTGCTACAATGTAAAGTAGTGAGTGTACAGCTTGTATAACAGTGTAAATTTGCTGTCCCCTCAAAATAACTCATCACACAACCATTAATGTCTTAACCGCTGGCAACAAAAATGAGTACACCCCTTAGTGAAAAATTGGACCCAAAATGTCAATATTTTGTGTGGTGACCATTATTTTCCAGCACTGCCTTAACCCTCTTGGGCATGGAGTTCACCAGAGCTTCACAGGTTGCCACTGAAGTCCTCTTCCACTCCTCCATGATAACATCACCAACCTGGTGGATGTTAGAGACCTTGCTCTTGTCCACCTTCCATTTTAGGATGCCCCACAGATGCTCAATAGGGTTTAGGTCTGGAGACATGCTTGGCCAGTCCATCGCCTTTACCATTAGCTTCTTTAGCAAGGCAGTGGTCGTCTTGGAGGTCGTTATGTTGCAATACTGCCCTGCGGCTCAGTCTCCGAAGGGAGAGGATCATGCTCTGCTTCAGTATGTCACAGTACATGTTGGCATTCATGGTTCCCTCAATGAACTGTAGCTCCCCAGTGCCAGCAGCACTCATGCAGCCCCAGACCATGACACCACCATGCTTGAGTGTAGGCAAGACACCCGTGTCTTTGTACTCCTCACCTGGTTGTCTCCACACCAGCTTGACACCATCTGAACCAAATCATTTTATCTTGGTCTCCTCAGACCACAGGGCATGGTTTTAGTAACCCATGTCCTTAGTCTGCTTGTCTTCAGCAAACTGTTTTGATGGCTTTCTTGTGCATCATCTTGAGAAGAGGCTTCCTTCTGGGACAACAGCCATGCAGACCAATTTGATGCAGTGTGCGGAGTATGGTCTGAGCACTGAAAGGCTGACCCCCC
Organism: Glandirana rugosa; assembly: GCA_018402905.1. NCBI lineage: Eukaryota > Metazoa > Chordata > Amphibia > Anura > Ranidae > Glandirana > Glandirana rugosa. The sequence goes on from BLSH010107758.1 coordinate 1,226,556, forward strand.
CCCCCCCCCACCCCTTTCAACCTCTGCAGCAATGCTGGCAGCACTCATATGTCTATTTCACAAAGACAACCTCTGAATATGACGCTGAGCACGTGCACTCAACTTCTTTGGTCGACCATGGCGCGGCCTGTTCTGAGTGGAACCTGTCCTGTTAAACTGTTGTATGGTCTTGGCCACCGTGCTGCAACTCAGTTTCATGGTCTTGGCTTCTTATAGCCTAGGCCATCTTTATGTAGAGCAGCAATTCTTTTTTTCAGATCCTCAGAGAGTACTTTGCCATGAGGTGCCATGTTGAACTTCCAGTGACTAGTATGAGAGAGTGAGAGTGATAACACTGAATTTAACACACCTGCTCCCCATTCACACCTGAGACCTTGTAACACTAACGTGTCACATGACACCGAGGAGGGAAAATGGATAATTGGGCCCAATTTGGACATTTTCACTTAGGGGTTTACTCACTTTTGTTGCCAGCGGTTTAGACATTAATGGCTGTGTGTTGAGTTATTTTGTGGGGACAGCAAATTTACACTGTTATTCAAGCTGTACACTCACTACTTTACATTGTAGCAAAGTGTCATTTCTTCAGTGTTGTCACATGAAAAAATCTAATAAAATATTTACAAAAATGTGAGGAGTGTACTCACTTTTGTGAGATATTTATTAATCTTTTTCAGCCAGCGATTCCCTACAATGTAAAAGTCCTCTGCCCATTGGCGCCTCTCTGAGCTCTCCCGTGCGACCGAGAAGCTGGAGATCTGATCTGGCAGCGGCGCTGGGTTACCACAGAGCTGGTTGAGGACAAGATGGTCCCCGGCCATCTTTATGACCCTTGGAGGCCGGAAGCAATGTGATGAAAACACTGCCACTTTTTTCCCCAGAAAGCAGAGATCAATGGTGCTTTTCATGGTAGAGAAGATATTTGGGGTCTTGTAGACCTCTCCATAAACAGGACTTGTCATGCCTTATATCTATCGCATGGGATGTTTACATTTCTTGTGATAGGAATAAAAGTGATAAAAAAAAAAAAATTAAAAGGACAGTATAAAAATAAAATAAGTAAGCGAGAACAATAATTCTAGCACTAGACCTCCTCTGTAACTTCAAAGTAGTAACCTGTAAAGCTTTGCCTATGGAGATTTTTAAGTACCATAATTTGGCGCTATTCCACGAGCATGCACAGTTTTAAAGCAAGACACATTAGGTATCTGTTTACTCCACGTAACATCTTTTATATTTTGCAAATTATTTGTTTTTTGCATTGTTTTTTTTCCCCAAAAAATAGTTTGAAAAATCTATGCACAAATACCGTGTGACAAACTTCAACGATCACCATTTTATTCTTTAGGGTCTCTGCTAAAAAAATATTTATAATATTTGGGGGTTTGAGTAATTTTCCAGCAAAAAAATAGATTTTTACGTGTAGGAGAGAAATATCGGAATTGGCCTGGGTGGGAATTGGGTAAAAATGTGGCATTGTTCAGTGCACTTTCTATTCATGGTATCTTGTATATCAAATAGGTTTTAACGTTGTTTTAGATATTGTAACTTCCTGTTTTCCTGCTGGAACGTTCTTCCTGTAGTAAATAATTTTAGCTGAACAGTGCATGATCTCCCAGTGAAATCACCCCACACCACATACTTTGGTCTAGTCTAAGTATCCAGCTCCCAATGCATTTGCTTGCTCCCCAGTAATGTCTGCACTTGGCACACACAGCTCCCTCCCCAGCATCCTGTATCCGTGTCAGTATGATGTGTTAAGCACACACAGCACACACAGCTCGCTTTGCAGTATTTGTGACACCAGTCAGATCTATACCCCAGTACACACAGCTTGCTTCTCAGTATCCATACCACCAGTGAGATCTACACTCCAGTACACATAGCTTGTTTCCAGGAATCCTGTGAGATTTGTGCCACTATACTTGTCTAGCTTCCCCAAATCCATTTACCTAGAATGTGCCCAGGCAAAAACTTGCTTTGAAGTAATGTATGCGATCAGTGAGGAGTACACTCCAGTACACAGAGCTTGTTTTTTTCATTATCTATACTACCTGCAAAACCTGCTCTTCTGCATGCACAGCACACTCCCTTATATCCATGGCAGCAGTGAGATTTGTACATAGATGCTTGCAGCGTGTGAGGTCTAATAATAATAATTTGGTAAAATATAAAAGCTGAGGTTGCACCAAGTAAATGGATAACCAACATGTCAAATCTTACATTTGCGTGCGCCTGGAAAATGGTGACAAACTTCAGTACCCTATATTTTCCATAGGCGACACTTTAAAAGCCCCCAGCCATTAGTTTAGTGTTACAAAGGAGGTCTGGTGTCAGAATTATTGCTCTCACTCCAGTGTGAGGCGATATGTAATGTGTCTTACAATCAACGTAAGACAAGTGCGTTTATGTTTGTAGGGGCGTATATGTGGGGTGGGGGGATTTTATGTCCTTGGGGGTATTTTTTAAAAAAAATTTTACAATTAAAAAACATAAATAACTTTATTTCTCCTACGTTCACTGACAGACGCAGCTCTTCATTGACTTGTGGGGTTTATGCTTCTCCCACTAGGAGTTAACTAGGCAGGGAAAAGAACAGCTGGCCCCTCCTATGGGGCCGTCCTCTCTTCCCACATAAACCCTCCACATAGCACAGCTGAGCAGTTTTAATGCCTAGTTTGCAAGGAGTTGACCTGGCTTCCCTTAGGGGACTGCGGTCTGATTTGTGACCGTTTTTTTTCTGAATTTTTTTTCTTTTCTTTTTTTTTTTATTTTACTACTTCTATCAAGCATTGAATCTGCTATCAAGAAGTCGGCCGGGGCATAGAGGGTTGTTCGGACTCTGTACTTTCCCCGGCCTGGCCGACCGATGCGAGCCAATCCCGCGGTATGGGGACCCGCCGCATCGTGACTGTTCCGTTCGGGCGTCTTGCTATCGGCCGGCGGAAGGTCTGCATATGGGTGGCTACCCGCTACGCCCGACAGGAGTGGTGAGTGAGAGTTCCCCCCTCCCTTACGACCCCTCGGCGATTTTTTTGTAGCCGCTGTTTAGGGGCGCATGGGCCCCCTTTTTCTTCCCCCCCCCCGCACCGCATCCGATCCTTGGCAACGTCTTTTTCCGATTTTCGCCGCCATTTTGGCATAGTCGTGGACATACTGAGCATATGGAGCTTTCCCTCTAGCGCTCGGAGCGGCCATTTGCGGTACTGCATGTTCTCCTGCAGGTGGTTTCAGCCTCTAGTGTTCACTCGGCGGCCATATTGGTTTCCCCTGCTGCTGTAAAAACATGCTACAGACGTTTTCCTTTCTCTTTGGAATGGTGTGTGCTCCTGACGGTGCGAAGCAGAGGGTCATAATTCTCGCTCTTATGTGGTGTCTAGGGTACTAACTTTTTTGCAGCAAGGCCTGAACAAAAAAATGGCCTTGAGTACTCTCAAGGGCCAGATATCAGCTCTGGCGATTCTTTTTCAGAGACCTTTGGCTTCGCACTCACTGATTCGTACCTTTGTACAAGGTGTGCGACATGTGGCGCCTCGGGTGAAGGCCCCGATGGCCCCGTGGGATTTGAATTTGGTGCTTTCTGTACTTCAGAAACCGCCCTATGAGAAAATCAGGGAGATTTCTTTACAGCTGCTGTCGCAGAAGGTGGCCTTTTTGGTAGCCATCACTTCCGCCAGACGGGTGTCTAAGTTGGCAGCACTGTCCTGCAAGTCTCCCTACCTAGTCCTACACAAACACAAGGCGGTCTTGCGACCCTCTTCTTCGTTTCTTCCGAAGGTGGTTTCTTCTTTCCACATTAACGAAGATATTGTTCTTCCTTCATTGTGGCCACGTCCATCGCACCCAAAAGAAATTGAGTTGCATGCCTTGGACCTAGTGAGGGCCTTACGAGTGTATTTAGCTGCTACAGCTTCTTTTCGGAAGTCTGATGCCTTATTTGTGCTGACAGAGAGTCCGCGCAAAGGTTTGGCGGCCTCGTCGGCTACTATCTCTCGTTGGATTAGACAGACCGTGACCCACGTATATTCTGTTCGGGCAAGGTTCCCCCCTTTCCGGTCACGGCTCACTCTACCCGGGCTGTTAGCACTTCCTGGGCTTTGAGACACCAGGCCTCGGTGTCACAGGTGTGCAAGGCAGCCACTTGGGCCTCGGTGCACACTTTCACTAAGTTTTATAAGGTTGATGTGTTAGCATCTTCGGATGCTGCTTTTGGCCGCAAAGTTTTGCAGGCGGCAGTGTAGGCGTGTTTGTACGCCTCCTTAAGAGGTTCTGTTGCGTACAGTTGTTATCGTTTGCCCACCCCTCTTTTTGACACAGCTTTGGGACATCCCCACAAGTCAATGAAGAGCTGCGTCTGTCAGTGAACATAGGAGAAAAAGGGATTTTATTAAAACTTACCGTAAAATCCTTTTCTCCGCGTTCACTGACAGACGCAGCACCCACCCCTCTGTGCTCTGTTTTTGGTACGGCTTGTGTACAAACTGGTGAGCTATGCTATGTGGAGGGTTTATGTGGAAAGAGAGGACGGTCCCATGGGAGGGGCCAGCTGTTCTTTTCTGTAGTTGGAATATTTTGAATCACTTTCACACGTGGCTCCGGGTTCACCGACGGAACGTGTGGACACTGTGGCTCCGGACCACAGAGTTTCGGGTCCTTCACGATTGTCGGGCCCATCTCACTCGGCACTGGCCT
>BLSH010107758.1:1240238-1254162 GCA_018402905.1 Glandirana rugosa
CCTCACTGTGCACACAAACCTGTCCAACCCCTCACTTTTCAATCCATCTGGACAAACAGCCCCAGCAATCAAAATTTTTAAAGACATGGTCCTCAAAGATTTGGAAAATATTAACACCAAGAGATCATCACACGATAAAGCATTCAGCATTGGTTTGAAGACTCTATGCAACAGAAAAGATTTTCCATCTGATTTCTGGTAAGCCTCCATACTGACCAAAGTTGGAGCCCTTCTTATCACATTCAATAACCATCACAAAGAGTCACCGATTTCACCTCAAGATTTTTGGATATAGCACATTGGATCCCTGTTACACTTTATGGACACTTTGTCACTTTAATACTTTATTATTGTTTTTATTGATAACCTCACTTTTATGTGTGTAAGCATATTATTTTATTATCTTATGCCTATTTATTTTATCTATACAAATTGTTTTCACTTGAATGATCACTATTTATTGCATCATATGTCTGGTTTAATATCACTACTTGCCATCATATGATATCTTTCATTCATTCAGTTTAGCGCCACCACACACAATATACTTACTCTTACGATTTAGTTTGGTCGATACAGGTGGCCGCTTACTGCCCACCATCCTCACTCAGGGCATAGCGCAGAAAAACCCCCCATACACTAAAAATATTAGTGTGTACTAGGCTTTAGAGTAGGAAAGTATCTGTCAAGTTATTATTGGGGATATATCCCTATGCTTTCTGTCAGGACAAGAAGTGATGAGACCTCTCTCCAAATTGGACTATGGAAAGGATTAGAATTTTATGTAGACTCAAAAGGAAGGGTAGGTGGCACTCCACGAATAACTTTTAGCAGCTTGAATTTCTATTCATCAAATAGCCATGTACAGGAAAGGAGGTAGACGCGTTTCACTCGTAAACCACGAGCTTAATTAATGATTAAGCTCATGGTGTATGAGTGACACGGGTCTACCTCCTTTCCTGTACATGGCTATTTGATGAATAAAATTTCAAGTTGCTAAATTTGTATTCGTGGAGTGCCGCCTACCCTTCCTTTTGAGTCTACATGCAATGTGGTAGCGAGCCGGGGCGTGTACCTACATAGGTCTGGCTGTCGGCTTGAGCGGTGTGTTCCTACCTTCAATTGGAAGGATTAGAATTTTGACAGTGCTTATGTTGCTGTCTGTGCCTCCCTGTCCTGGTGACAACCACACCCCTCATTTGTTGAATTATGAGTTACAGGTAGAAGGAGTGAGGGAACAATTTCCACAAATGTATAGCTTTAGTTTTTGGAAAGGGAACATTATGGCCAACTTGTGGTTACAGATACATGTTTACATTAAAAGGAACTGGTCAGGGTAGATGCTTTGAGGCTCTGTTCTCCCTCCCTCCCTCCCTCCCTCCTTCCTTCCTTACTACCTGGTGAGTCAGTGACCGGGAACAAGTATGTGCCTATCAATTGACCTTGCACTAGTCTGGCTGAATGCTTTTCCAGGTAGAACTTGTTAAGGATGACAATACTTGAGCCTGCTTCAGGCACAATTTAGGAATGGCAGCTCCCATGTCTATCCTGCCAGGCTCCTCTTAAAGGATAATGTATGGATAATATCAGGACTGGATAAGTCAGATTCTTTTCAGTATTTCTACCAGGAATATTTCATGATCTGCAGTGAAAAAGGAGTGTTTTCAGGTTGTAGGCAGGGCTTTGGGTGGTTAATATTTAAAATAAACACTAAACCAGCATTTGCTTATAGATATGTGAACACTTCTAAACCACAAATGAATGTAAAGTATTTACCATGGCATGTATCCTGTGTGTGTCGACCTAAGCATGTGATTACCTGTAGTGTTTCTTTGCAATTATAACATAAGCAAACCCTTGTCAGCACACAGAAATTGTGGCATATACTGATCTGTCTCCTGATGGCAGGTAGTCCATTTAAACATATCCATATTACTGATAGTACTGATAAACTGTTATGACCATGCATGCATAAACATATGCTAATTTCTGCAAAATTTTTATAATTTGGATTACGATGTAATTAAAATTTATTCAAATTTTAAAATCCACTCAAAACATCATAGTGTATTACAGTGCTAACAAATATACTGTATAGCGCAAGTGTTAAAGCAGTAGTAAACTCCACTTTTGACCTTTTACCTATAGGTAAACTTGTAATAAGGCTCACCTGTAGGTACAGTGAATATCTCTCAAACTTTGTGTTCAGAAGATATTTAAAAGTGCAATTAGTATCCGCGCTCCCTAGAATAAACAGCAAAAGCAATAAAATCTGACTGAACCATAAGCTGCAACACATACATATGCTGGATACAATGGATACACACCAAAACTTAAATATAGTAAATATTATGCAGCGCTTGTAAATGTATTCATAAAAAAGTTTGCAATAAACAAAGTTCATAAAAAATCCATTTTGCTGATAAGTCCTTATGCATGCGTGACAGGCTCTCTGAGAGGAGTCCAGAGGTTAAAAAGGTCCCAATTCACCAATAAATTGGGACCTTATTAACCTCTGGACTCCTCAGAGAGCCTGTCAAGCATGCATAAGGACTTATCAGCACAATTAATTTTTTATGAACTTTCTTTGTTTATTGCAAACTTTTTTATGAATACATTTACAAGCGCTGCATAATATTTACTATATTCAGAAGATATTCACACTGGATGCAGCCGGTAAAGTCACTGGTGCATGTGGCAGTTCCCATGTACCCTCCGCTCTCTACACTGGACCAAGCCACCACTGGCATCTACTTCACCTGGTCTTCTCCTACATCCTGCCCACAGCTCCACCCGAGTTATGCATATTATGAGGTTGGGAACAACAAAAGATCTCTAACCCTACCCCAATCCTTGTGATTTCCAGCCATTCCGCTTCCGGGGATCCTCTGTGTCACGTATACCTTCAAGAGCCCACTTCCTATTCAGGGGGCACCAACTCAACCTCTACATAATGATAAATTGTCCGAAAATTACTAATAAATACGTAAACCCCACATAGGATCATGCACCTAAAGCTATACCGGGTGCATAAACACACACACATTTTATTTATATAATATAAGATCCCACCAATGTGAATGCAACCTCATTACATAAAATATTAAGCACAATACAGTGCATCCCTGCCCTATCCATCTATGTAGCCATCCCAAAAGGCATTCCATCATGAGTGATTACTACAAGGAATTTATTAAATGGGCAAATTGACCTTAGTGCCAACATGCATGGGGTGACAAGGGACTATAATATTTAAATTAATACTGCCTCTTTAAATACTAAATTCCACCCACCCCCAAAACCATAGATAAAGTCAAACAAAATTTACCATATATATCATGATAAAAAATCTATATAAACATGGAACTGGATGACATCTCACATGTGCCTAAATGCCACTTGTATTACAGAGCAGGAATAGACATACTGAAAACAAAAACACTACCCTGAAAAAAAATGTATTTAAAACTGGAAGCTAGAGAGTAACACATCCTAAGCATTACTAATGAAGCAGTTTAAATGGAACTTGACGTTGAGCCCCCCAAGACTAACGTCTTAAGCTCAAATATCCAATAAGATTCTCTCTGGCATAAACGTCTGATATAATGATCCCCCTCTCCACAGATTATCTACCTTTCATTAACTGGACTGTGAAACAAGGGACAATTTGGACTATGTATTTTTTTTTTTTAATACAATTTAAGTTTTTGCGCTACATCGTTTTTTAAATCAGTAGATGCACATGGTGTGCGGAAAAACACTACTGATGTTTAGCAGCAATTACAATTTTTTTTTTTTCTTTTGTACATTTTCATTTGATTTTTTGACACAGCACTGATTTACATGTATATTTATGACTGTTGACCCATTCTAAAATGTAAAAAACTAAAACTAATGGCTTCACATAATGCAGCAGCATCCACATGTTTCCAACTTTTGGAGGTGATTTACAAGGCAAATATACCTTTTCACACTGGTATGGACTTGACTAGTATTCCAGCATTTCTCCTCAGCCTCATTCAAATAATGCGACCCAAGGGTTGATGGAGAGGGGCAAACAGGGATGTACACAGATGACTGATTTCCTCCTTATCAACCTATGACCTCATTGGTTATTAGAATGCCAGCAGCTGGCCTGTATGGCGCCCTAGGTTGTAATGCTGCACAATTAAAACCGGTGGCTTTATGTAATAAAAAAAAAAAGGCAGGCTTAAAGCGGAGCTCCACCCAAAAGGAGAAGTTACACTTTAAGGCCTTCTCCCTGGCTCCTGTTAGTGAAATGGAGCTTTTGACAGGTACCCGTTCCCAATTCCGCTCCTACCGTCTTAGGCATTTGAAATTGGAAGTTGTCACAGCCCATAGTGAAGATGCCGGCGAGGGAGGACATGGAGATCATGACTGGGGTGAGCACACCACTGGATAGGAAGACAGGTGAGTGGCTGTTTTAATAAAAGTCAGCAGCTACAGTTTTTGTAGCTACTGACTTTTAATTTTCACTTCAGAGACTGGAGCTCCGCTGTAATCCACTGTTTTCTCATTATCAATTTAGCCTATAATCTGTTGGATAGCAGAATCATTTTTTTTGTATAGGAAATAAACTATGATGTGTTCTGTACAAACAGCTTAAAAATTGCAATTGACTTTAGCCAAGTTATGTTCTTTAGGTTATCAGTTGTCATTCTCAACCACTGACGGCATATCAAAATCTTGTAGAGATCAGAATATGCTTGTTAGGTTTCTTTTTTTTTTTTTTTTTACAAACAAAGGTGCTTTATTGGTAGTACATATATTACATACAGCATACCAAGTATGTATATCACATTTCATGTCATTCCAAAGGATTGATAATGGGAACAAATAGGACTGTAGACAATGCAGGTCATCCAAAAAACAATATATCTTATATCAGTGCAGCTTAACTATGTAACTGACGTGCCAGTAAAGTAATCAATATCATATCAGGTGCACATGAAATTATTAGTGTCTCCAACGGGAAACTGACTCAACCCTCTCCCCCGCCTCCATCCTCTGAATTGTTCCAAGGGCCCCAAACTTTGTCATATTTCCAAGAACAACCCCTATTCCTGTAAGTAAGTCTGTACATAGGTAAGGCCGCTGTCATCAGTGCCTCCCAGGAGGTCAGAGTCAGGGGAGTCACCGAGATCCACTTCAGAAGGATTTATTTTTTGGCGTAGAACAGGAGATATGAGATCAGTAACTTGGCGTGGTGAGAATGTTGGTCGTCATCCTGAACCCCCAATAGAGCCAATTCAGGTGTCATTGGTATGGTCATTTGCAGTCTACGGTTAATCTCTTCAAAAACCCCGGTCCAGTAAAACTTTATTCTAGGGCAGTCCCACAGCATGTGAATTAGTGTGCCAACCTGTGATTTGCAGTGCGGGCAATGGGGATCCCTATCTGGAAAGATGCGATGCATTTTTTGAGGGGTGTAGTGTAATCTATGGATAATTTTGATCTGTATAAGTTTATCTCCAGAGGAGATGACCAGTTTAGGTCCCAGCTCTAGACACTCCTCCCAGTCCTCACAATCTAGTGACGGGATGTCTTCTTGTTAGGTTTCTTAATCTAGAATGCCAGGATTGTGGTTAAACCTGTTTATTGTTGTGTCCAGCTGTGCATTATATCACTGTATGATAAGAGCCTTTTAAAAGTTACAATAAATTCTCAGCTTTTTATAACATAGGGATGACACAATCATATAAGCGATGCACCATGTCAGTGATTTGTTGGTGCACTTATGCTCTGCTTACCTGGAACGGGGCAGAAACATAACTGATTAAATGTTCCCATCTTCCAGATTAGAACATTGGAGTGATGGAATCACTTACCACGTAGGAAATGCAATTTCCTGCAAACTAAAAAAAAAAAATAAATAAATAAAATGATGATTTCAGCACTGAATTAGTAGTTCTGTTGTGTTTTCCTCATCCCTGGGAAGCGCTTGTGGCCTTCAAACTAAGCTGCCAGTGCTTTCTACCTTGCTAGGCTTAATTTTGTACATCAGTCATCCTGGACTTTAAAGCATAACTTCACCCAAAAGGGGAAGTTCCCCTCTTCCTTCTACCCCCCCCCCCCCCGCTATATTTGCAATACAATTTTTTGCAGGGGAAAGCGGGTACCTGGTTTTGACAGGTACCTGCTCCCACTTATGGTCAGATTGCCCCGGCAAATCCACTGGAAGTTTTCTAGCTGGTCCCAGAAGGCTGTGGAACCATTTACATAGCGCAGAGCAGCTCACACATGCACAGTGGACATCTGGCTGTGAAGCCACAAGGAGTCCTAGCCGGTTGCCCACAGTCTACATGCTGACGCTGGGAACCCGAAAACCGGTGAAGAACTGGTTTGGGTCAGGACAGTGCTGGATCCCTGGACAGGTGAGTTTTTTTATTAAAAGTCAGCAGCTACAGTATTTGTAACTGCTGACTCTTGATTTTTGCAGACCGGACTGAAGCTACTCTTTAAAGAAACCTATAAGACCTGGTCTTTCTTGAAATGCCAGAAGGTGTTGGTGTGATACATTACAGTGAATGAAAAGAAAACTTGGAATTTGTTTCCATTATACATTGTTAATTAGAATGTGCAACTTGATGCACAACTTGTAGGTCTTGCACATTACACGATCATTAATAATTTGGCAGGTATCCAGTGATGTGTTTACCTTTGGTGAATAGTCGTAATGTTATGTTCTTTATAACCTCTTGTTATACAGGGCTGTAGTAGTAATGCACAAAACAATAGGTTTAATTTACCATTAAAAGACCCAATGCTTCCTTCTCCTTTCCTTGTAAATACTTTAGTACAGGTTTCTTCTTTGTATTCATTTAGTACAGGTTTATTTTAACAGGATCCAAGATTTAAAAAAGACTGAATTGCTAAACCGTATCCTTTTCTAAGAGGCATACATGTGGCAATTTGCTAATCTTTCTTTTACTCTTGTAAAAACAACACACAAAAAAAGGTTCCCTAAATTTTTCTTGTAATTTTCCTTCCTTCTATTCTGCTGTCAGAATTTTGGATTCTGGCAACCTGACTGGATTGGAAAAGCCATTCAAATCCAAAAAAAAGACTGTTGGCCAATGTGTGCTTCAGCAGACCTACAGAGGAAAGCATTGTTTAGTATATAGGGTATACAGGATATCTAACAGATCAGTCAGAGTTGATAGTAATAAGATTTTATAAAGTGGTAAAATAAACCAAAATACGCAAAAGGTTGTGTGTGCTTGAAATATACACTAGCAAGGTCCATAGACATGGATGAGCGAGTTTGGGGTGGAGGATCTTGACTGGCCTGCACAGAGTCCTGACCTCAGCCCGATTAGAACACCTTTGGGATTAATTGGAGTGGAGACTGCGAGTCAGGCCTTCTTGTCCACTTCGGTGCCTGACCTCACAAATGCGCTTTTGGTAGAATAATCAAACATTCCCATAGACACACTCCTAAACCTTGTGGACAGCCTTCCCAAAAGAGTTGAAGCTGTTATAGCTGCAAAGGGTGGGCCAACTCAATATTGAACCTCATGGACTAAGACTGGGATGCCATTAAAGTTCATGTGTATGTAAAGGCAGTCGTCCAATACTTTTGGTAATATAGTGTGTGTGGGATATCCTCCTGCTGTTAAAACTTTTGTGCAAGAGTAGACAGACAAGAATTACATGTATTTATGATTGCAAGAATGTCCATAGGGGTATCTTCCAGTATGGGTGTAGTGTCTTAGGGCTATCTCTTTAGCTGGGGTTGGCACAAGCCACTCCAGGCTAGTCAGTGTCCGTGAGTTTCTCCTACACCATTTGCAGTGGTAGCACTCCAGCTCCATTTTAATGGGATGTTCGGCTTGTGGTGTAATGTCTTTATTCCTCTTTATCATGGTTAGTTTGGCCAGGCAGGTAAACTGCAGATGAGTAGAGTGGGGGGTCTCCTTGTATTTAAATATGTGGGTGCCAGGTTTTGATGTGATGTCACAGAATATTAAATTCAGGATGATAGGAGGAAGCTGTTGCTACAGCCCATTTTGTGCCTCTAAAATCCCTTCCATAATTGTGCTTATGTTGTTTCCTTCTGGGATGTGACACCGGTATTATTGGGCAGTTAAGGCATATCCGCTCGAATTGATCCAAGCTTCAGCCCATGACTCATGTTGTTTTTATTTGATTTAGGGAAAAAAAATTGACTTTCTTTACTACTTTAAGGTGTAAAGCCCCCCCTCCCCAGTTTGACGTGTATAGACTGTCAATAGTGCTAGAGAGTACATGAAAGACTGTAATCTAGCTAAAGGCAAAACTTTTTCCTGGTGCCTCCATGGCAACATACGTATGATAGTAGCCCTGCCCACAGGACCAATGCTTAGCTATACAAAGTTAACACCCACACAACGGCCCATTCCCTTTTTTTTTTTGTCCTCACAGAACTCCGTCAGTGTGAAATAGTCACCGGTCGCGGGTGTGGGGCGTTTCCCTGTCCGCAGCTGCGCGGGCCAATGTATGAGAGGCCTAGAACTGAGGGTAGCCTCATGTGAGGCAATTCCTTTGGCCTGGTTTCATCCCGGGCTTTTACAGACCTCTGTTCTTCGAGGGACATGTTGACTCATTCTTTGGTCAGGTGATTTTCCCTATTGCTGAGGCTCAGGGGTACAGTGGATCTTTCTGGGGAACAAAGATAGACAACCTTCATATCAAGGGGCTTGGTTGTCTTTGGTGTCTTGTTTTCCAAGGTAACATCCAGAGGTTCTGGGCTGTTTTTATTTAATTTTGGATCCAAGCAAACAATGCATAAAGGTGGCATACCTCAGTTCAAGCAAAAAACTAGTTTGGTATCCTTGGCAAAATGTTAGTCATGAGCATTCCAGGTATACATCTTGGCAGGCAGACTGCATCTGACAGCAGTGCCTAAACTTGTGAGACTGGTTTCAACCCCTGGAGCTATTCCTCGTGGTGTGTCCCAAGTAGGCAACTTCAGAGGTTTACTACCGGGCCCCTGAGGTCAACCTAAAAACTAGGCAGTTTTGGCTCAGGTGCAGTGGTCATATGGTAAGATGTTCCTGTGACTTTCAGTACTTCCTTCCCTCGTTTGTCTCACATGTTCGGAATGGAAAGCATTCCGGTGTTCCAGCCTGATCTAGGCAGATGTGTTACAACAACCTAAAAGGTATGCCGGACAGTTGCTCCAAGGGATCTACTGGATCAGGATCATCTGTTCCCAAGGAATGCGTTTTGCCATCCAGCTTCAAGCTGCCTTTGACCGCTTTATAATTGAAGCTCAATTTTTGAGACTGGGCACTATGAAGTCTAGGAATCCCTTGCTGCGAAGCAGGGAGGTCTACTTCTTCATGTTATATCTATTGCTGGACATGTGGTGATTGTTTATCCCCCAAAAGTTTATTCGCTGGACAAGTCCTCTACTGCAGCTGGGCCTAGGTCAGCATTCGACTCTAAGGCCTCATTTACACTGCTGCTGGTAAACGGACATTTAGAGGCATTTGGGTGTTTTTTTCAGTTGCCTCAGAACTCTCCTCTGTTATCTTATCAGTACATTTACACTGGGTCGTTTAAGGTTGTTTCCAGGCAGTTGAGTTTAGAGGCTTTTTTTTGGAACGCAAAAAAAACGGTTCAGAGGCACTTGAAATGTCAAACAGCTTGTAAACATGCCTAAACGTGGTAACTCTCGTCTAGGAGTGTTTCGTTTACAGGCATTTCCATTTAAAAGAAAAAAAAATGTTTTTCAAAAAGGCTCCTAGATGCAAAACGCGGCATGCAAAACTGACGTTTTAGACGCTGGTTTCTAGCTGTCAAGATAAAATGTTCAGGAGAAGTTGAAACAGCGTCCCGTGTAAATGGAGCCTTATAATTGCTGCCCATGTAGCTTTGTAGTATCTTCACTTGCAGCCTTCACTTGGGGAGGTGACTGTTTCAAGACTGGTGACCTTGTCTGGCATGGAAGCTTACACAGGTTTAACATACGACAAGATTGTTAGAACCTAGTTCTCCATCTTGCTCTGGTTTGTTTCCATCTGTCTCCTCAAACAGGACATCCTTATTCATTCTTATTCCGTCTCTTGGTGGGATGTGGTCCATGTTGGAAAGTTTATCTCTCTGCCTTTAATTTCCTCTTGTATTTCAAGATGGATCCTGTACTTATGCTCTGTTTTTTTTTTTCTAGCTCCATCATGTCAAGTTGACTCAGCAGACCATCAACCAACTCCATGGTCTAGGGTTCAGGTTCCATCCTGTCCTTACGAGATGCACTATACTAAATCTGAGTGCATCCTGAGCTTTTGGCTTCAGATTAAGGTTTCTTAGATCGGCAAGGCTGCCACCTAGGCTTCTAGCCTCGCTTTCCCCTATGTTCTACCAGGGGCTTGGGGTGATTGTAGCTGGATTAACGCTACGGAGCCTTTGGGTGCTGTCTAGTGGCGGCCCGCACACAGCTAGTCTCAAAAGAAAAAAAAAAAAAAAAGTTCCTTTAAGTCTTTAAATGCAGTTTGTCCTGGCACTGTGGGTAGCGTGACGTCTTTGCAATTGTGTGATTGCAGGCGTCACGCTTTATTGGCAAAGTTATGTGTTGCCCTGTGGCGCACTGCACGGCGCCTCAACCCTCCTATTGGTGGAATGCTGGTTGCAGTCTTTTGATTAGCACCGCCGTCCTTACATGGGCGGTGCTTTTCCCTCAGAGCCGCTGCGTCACTTCAGGTTTCCCTGTACCAGTGAGAAACCGGAAGTGACGTGAGCATGGCCCTCATCTCCCTCTCATTCAGAACATTAGCTCGCCATCACCTTCTACTCCAGTCCTGACTCCATGGGGTAAGTGTGGGACTTTGATGTCCCGATTGCCCTGGGGGGGGGGGGGGGGGGCAGGTGCTGGATGCTGTATACACCTCTGGTCATCTGTATACCCCTCTGGTCCTCTGTATAGTCCTCTGTATACCCCTATCTGGTCATGCTGCATACCCCTATCTGGTCATGCTGCATACCCCTATCTGGCAATGCTGTATACTCCTCACACAATGGGTAAAATCTATAAGGGGTGGGGCTTATGAGAAGTGGGAGGGGTCAAAAGGAAGGGCCCCCCAATCCTAAAATTTCATCAGCCACCACTGGTGCTGTCCATTGTCCTTTTTCCATCTTCGCTGTCGTTTTTGGGGCCTTATTCCCTTGAGAGGGTGCGCTACGGGGGCCTGTCCAGGGGATTTTAATGTTGGTGCGGCTGGCTAGGGTATCTCAGATGGTGCTCAATTGTTTTCCTACCAGGCGGACATTCGCCCTTATCCGAAGCCAGCTTCTGCTATAAGAATTGAAGCTCTTCAAGTTGCAGGATCGTGGGCACCTTATGCAGAGATGTCAGCCAACATGATAGGCAGGGGAGCCAATCTGGTTCTATTATGGCACATTATTATAGCACTACTGATGGGCTTAGTAGCCCTTACTACACTTGTTTTTGGCAGGAAGCCAGTAGCTTACTCACTGTCTTATGATAGAATTTGCTGAAGCTTCCCACCCTGATAGCAAGTTCTTAATCTATCATACGTATGCTGTCATGGAGGCACCAAAGAAAATTGTATCTTACTTGCCGTAATTTGCTTTTCCTGGTGCCTATCCATGGCAGCATACCGAACCCACCCAGTTTGTTTGTTCCTAGTGATGTACAGGGAATGTGCTGTTGTGTGGGTGTTAACTTTTTATAGCTATGCGCTGGTCCTGTGGACGGAAGTAGGCTGGGCTACTATCATACGTATGCTACCATGGATAGGCACCAGGAAAAGAAAATTACGGTAAGTATGATACAATTTTCATTTTGTATAGTGTAAGTGAGGGTTATAACCCTTGTCGGGGTTTTGGGGGAAGTGAGAAGAAATCCCTCAAGTGTGGGAATCTCAGGGTCTCACAAGGGTCACTGGAACTAGTGTCCTTATTGGAAGATTTCCCTATATTTCTGCTCAATGTCAAAATTTGGAGATTTTTGTTTACTTTCACTTTTGATAATGGTAAACAGGACAAATGGAGAGGGTGAATCTATCTAATAGGGACACAGACCGCTATAAAACTTGACCGGTGTTTTAATCCCTCTCCGCTCTATCCAAAACTAAAAGCCTAATTTAAATCTTACTCTTACCAGCAGCAGAGCAGCCCTATCTCATTACATTTTACTTTGCCGTGCCTGACAGGCATCATGCATTCCTCTGCTTGCCAAGAGTACTTGCCAATGAGCAATGCAACAGTAAGGCCTTTTCACACGTGTTGTCCAATCAGGTCTGCTGGTTAGTATTTCAGGCTGACCTGCTCAGAACCTCCAGTTTCATCTATGGAGCGGAAGATGTCAGCGGACACATGCTGACACCCGCCGTCATCTGATCCTGTCTGCCAAAAACAGACGCCTGGTGGTCCTATTCCCCATCTGTCCGGCGGATCGGATGGAAACGGACAGGCGGTACGTTTCCATCCGGTTGCCCCATAGAGGAGAACTGGACTGTGCCCACAATGTATAGTGGAGAGGACAGGACCTGTGATCCACCTGCTCAGCGGGGATCAGTGAAGAGATCCCCTGCTGAGCAAGCTGATTTTGCTTAACGTAGGTGCCCATGTAAAAGGGGCCTAAACCTTCAGCATACTGATTTTTGAGGCATTCCTAAAGAAAAAAAAATGTTTGCAGAAAAAAAAAGTGTTAAGAAAGGGGAATGAACAGACACTGATGAATGGAAAAGCGCATTATGCATGGATTAATTCTGGACATCTCGCTTTTCTTTTCCTTGATCAAATTTTGATTTAGTTATAGTCTTAACTAAAATGCCTTTTTAGTTTTAGTTGTATTTTAGTCATCTGAATTGTTTGTCGATTTTAAAATCTCCAGTACATTATAGTCAAATAAAACGTTATGGGTTTAGTTACATTTTAATGCATTATTTAAGCAATTTCTTTAGAATTGCCAAACTCATTATATACTACTAGAGTAAAATTCTAATAACGTATTATTTATGGTATTAAGGTTTGAACATGCACTGCAGACACAGATTTAGCTGTTGTGATTATATAACGTCTTTATAAATAAAACCAAGTTTCATAAACAAAAATATTGGTTTTTGACAAACAGAAGTACAACTTGAAAATATAAAAAAAACTGTAAACTCTATTGACTAGTTCCATTGCACATATTACCTGAATATATTACCAACATTAAATATTAAGAAAAAAAATAACAAAAGCCTTTTTCTTATGGGTTTTTTTTTTTTTCTTTTCTTTTAGCAACTTAGTTGATGCCCCCTACATAATCTTATGTGGTCGTGTTCATTTTGATGTCAAATTTCAATTTAGTTTTAGACAGTCTTTTGACTAAAATGCCATTTTAGTTTTATTCATGTTTTTGTCCTCTCAATTGTTTTAGTATTAGTTGACTAAAATATTTAAGTCGACGGAATTAACACTCATCCAAATACCTCATGTATTCCTCAATTGAAAATTCATCTTTCCAGTCACCCCCTATTAAGTGTCTATGCTCTGTTCCCTGTTTTTAAAGGCAGCTGCCTCCTCTATCAAGAATTATCACAGCAGTGGAATAATTGCCCTTAATTACTTCAGTTTCTTAGGTACTCACAGAACAGCATCCTTTCCTCAATTCCCGTTAATAAGGTGACGACACTATTAAGAACTATCTCCTCCGTCGACGGAAATTTTTGTCCCTTGTCTCGTATCTGTGAATTATCCCCCACTGACCTTTCTACTTAAAAGTTAACTCCTTATGTACTCCATAAACCTACTCACAATTAAGGCAGCTGAATTTATAAAATCAGTTGATTATGATTTTGTTAACTCTCCTGTTTTTGTACTTATTTTGATTTTACCGTAAAATCAGTTTTCTGACAGATTTTGATTTAACTTTAAACTGTAGTTTTACTTGTGCTGGTGTATTCTAATACAT
>BLSH010107758.1:1254172-1277683 GCA_018402905.1 Glandirana rugosa
AAACCTTCTATTTACATGCTTTGTGTTAGAAATATTGTATAAACGGACAACTTTGTGTAAAAAAAAATTGCGTTTTCATTTTCTTTCCACATTTTCCAAAAACTTGTGGAAAAAATGACATGTTCAAAAGACTCATTATGCCTACTAGAATATACTTTGGGGTGTTTACTTTCCAAAATGGGGTCATTTTTTGGGCATTTCCATTGTCCTGGTGCTCCAGGACCTTCAAAAGTGCAAGAGGTAGTCAGGAAATTATGTGTGTAATTTATGTCCTTAGAACGCCTGACGTTGCTCCCTGCATGTTGGGCCTCTGTATGTGGCCAGGCTGTGTAAAAGTGTCACATATGTGGTATCGCCATACTCGGGAGGAGTAGTAGAATGTATTTTGGGGTGTAATTTGTGGTATGCATATGCTGGGTGTGAGAAATAACCTGTTAACATATGACAATTTTGTGAAAAAAAAAAAAAAAAACTTCATTTTGCAAAGAATTGTGGCAAAAAATTACAACTTAAAAAAATTCACCATGCCCCTTACTAAATACCTTGGAATGCCTACTTTCCAAAAAGGGGTCATTTGGGGGGTATTTGTACTTTCCTGGCTTGTTAGGGTCTCAAGAAATGAGATAGGCCGTCAATATATCAAGTGTGATCAATTTTCAGTGATTGGCACCATAGCTTGTAGACTCTATAACTTTCACAAAGACCAAATAATATACACAAATTTGTTTTTTTTTTACCAAAGATATATAGCAGTATAAATTTTGGCCAAAATTTATGAAGAAAAATTACTAATTTTCAAAATTTTTATAACCGAAACAAAGAAAAATTATTTTTTTTACAAAATTTTCGGTCTTTTTTTAATTATTGCGCAAAAAATAAAAAAGCCAGCAATGATTAAATACCACCAAAAGAAAGCTCTATTTGTGTGAAAAAAAGGACGCAAATTTCATATGGGTACAGTGTTGCATGACTGAGTAATTGTCATTCAAAGTGTGAGAGCGCTGAAAGCTGAAAATTGGTCTGGTTAGGAAGGGGGTTTAAGTGCCCAGTTGTCAAGTGGTTAAGCAATTTCTTTAGAATTGCCAAACTCATTATATACTACTAGAGTAAAATTCTTATAACGTATTATTTATGGTATTAAGGTTTGAACATTCACTGCAGACACAGATTTAGCTGTTGTGATTATATAACGTCTTTATAAATACAACCAAGTTTCATAAACAAAAATATTGCTTTTTGACAAACAGAAGTACAACTTGAAAATATAAAAAAAACTGTAAACTCTATTGACTAGTTCCATTGCACATATTACCTGAATATATTACCAACATTAAATATTAAGAAAAAAAATAACAAAAGCCTTTTTCTTATGGGTTTTTTTTTTTTTTTCTTTTCTTTTCTTTTAGCAACTTAGTTGATGCCCCCTACATAATCTTATGTGGTCGTGTTCATTTTGATGTCAAATTTCAATTTAGTTTTAGACAGTCTTTTGACTAAAATGCCATTTTAGTTTTATTCATGCTTTTGTCCTCTCAATTGTTTTAGTATTAGTTGACTAAAATATTTAAGTCGACGGAATTAACACTCATCCAAATACCTCATGTATTCTTGAATTGAAAATTCATCTTTCCAGTCACCCCCTATTAAGTGTCTATGCTCTGTTTCCTGTTTTTAAAGGCAGCTGCCTCCTCTATCAAGAATTATCACAGCAGTGGAATAATTGCCCTTAATTACTTCAGTTTCTTAGGTACTCACAGAACAGCATCCTTTCCTCAACAAACTTGCTTTCTCAGTACTTTCTCAGACACAAGAAGCTTCCCAGGGGATAACCTAGGCTCCTTCCACAATCTTCCAGTGTGTTCCTCACACAAACGAAAGATAATTTGCTTTGCTTTTCTGAATATAATAAAAGGTCTTAGCATTACTAATTCAATTGAAAACCAATTATTTAAACGTGATTCATTAAGTATGAACTAAAAAAGAGTTTATCTTTAGGACACCAAGGAAATGGCTTCTAAAAATTGGGCTTTGAAGTTTTATATAAATAATACATTTTGAATTAGATATTTTAAGCAGTAAAAGCCATTTGCAACAAAGTTCTCCCCTGAACCTTGACTACATTTTAAATAAATGGTATATTAATTTTAAAAAAGTGGTTCTAAAGCCTGGACATTTTTACCTTAATGTATTACGGTAAAAAAAGTCCCAGTGTTTATCGCCCCCTCACTCCTTTATACTTATCTGAGTCCTATATCGATCCAGTGCTGTGCCTGTCTGCAGCAGCTCCCTCCTCTCTCTCTTCAGAGGCAGTAGCGGGAGCCATTGGCTCATGCTGCTATTAATCAAATACTGTGGAGAAAAACCGAGAGGGTGGTCTGGGGGGTGGAGGGGGCATCAATAGCCACACACAGCCTGGCCCAGAAACGAGCCTAGAAGAAGAGGAGGAACCCCAGAAGAGGAGGTTTTGAACCACTCTGTGCAAAAGCTTTGCACAGAGCAGGTAAGTATAACATGGTTGTTTGTTATTTTATGAATAAAAAAAAAAACCTCCCTTTTACTAGCGCTTAAAGTGGTTGTCAACTCTTGACAACTACTTTAAACTACAGGTAAGCCTGTAATCAGGCTTACCTGTAGGTTCCCTTATATCTCCTAAACCTATACGGTTTAGGAGATATACGCTATACTGGCATGTGCCAACATCGTTTGGCACATGCGCAGTGAAGAAACGGTGCAGGAGTGACGTCACGCGACTCCGGACAGTCACAGCACCGGAGTTCGCGGCCTCGGAAGGAAGAGGGCCGAAGATGGACGCTTCCTATTGGGGGACAGCGTGGGCGTCAATGGCAGGTAAGTGGCACATAATAGGCTAGTATGCGATGCATACTAGCCTATTATGCTTTTACATTGCAGGTGAATAAGAGGAAGTAAACCCATTAGGGTTTACTTCCTCTTTAATGACCAAACTCTGGAAAATCTGTAAGTTATCCTTTGCAGTGGGGTTGTACTTGCACTGCAAAAATTCATTACTTGTTTAGTCTAAAGAATTTATCAGGATTCATTTCCTGATCCTTTTGCTTTTCCACGCTCCAATGGTGGACTGTTCTTTGGCATTTTAACGTCCAGTGCAGGGCTATCGACCCTGAATTGCTCCTGATGGCATCAGATGCTATGGGGACTACTCTGAATGCAAATATATAGTAGTGTTGTTTTTTTTTTTTTTTTTATATATTGTCCAAAATTCATGACATTTCTCCTAGCCTCTAAAAACTATTTTGTTTACTTTATTATATATATATATATTATGTGCAATTACAATTTCAGTTTTATTACAGGGTAAACAACTGTATTGGATTCTCTAACTACAAATTCTTCCTGCTGTTCCTGGCATATTCTATGCTGTACTGTTTGTACATTGCTTCTACAGTTTTTAAGTACTTCCTTCTTTACTGGACGGTAGGTATTTTATTGTCTGTACTGCATGTTCCCTTTGAGCTGTTTTGTGACTTTTTGGTACCTTTAGGGCTGTTTCAAGCGTTGTGTAGTTATGCCATCAAGGTAATGGATATGCTCATAGATGGTTATGTACTGGTACAGGTATATACCAAAGTATTTTTATACATTTTTAGCATGGCACTAAATGTATAAGCTAAAAAAATCAGGATCTAAGCTTCGGAAGGATGGGCAGTTCTAGATTAATAACTGCATGTATCATATGAAAAAAAAAATAATAGAAAACCAGACTATTTTAATTGTACCAGACAGGACACAGGCAGAGTATTCATACATCATGGGATAAAGGTTTGTACCTTCAAGTGATTGGATATTGGAAAAGCTTAAGAGGACACACCCCCTGGGCGGCGCCTCTCATTTAACTCTACCCCACTCCGAAAGTCCTCAATTTTGTGCAAGTGTATGAAGGTGAGGGATCTTTTCTCCTTCATGGAGAAGTTTGTCCTTCACTTTATTAGTTTTATTATCTGGACCCTATGCTGTCTTGGCACTTGGTGCAATGCATTTAGTTAGCTACAGGGTGCTATACAGATCCAGGGCCATGATCCGTTGCTATGGAACCCAGTCCCTAAAGACACCTTCTGTAGTATCCCCACCTTGACGGGCAAAGCCTGGACTATAGTCCAGCATCGTGGACAGGTAAGACAGGGTCACCCTTTAATCTGACCATTACTATAAAAACAGGAGTATGTTTGGATTGTATTCACTTTGCAGTGTAAACTTTTCAATCTTGGGGCTAAAATTCAACCACTCAGAATTCAGTCTTGGGTGGATGACCAGTTGTTGCATCACACCACTGTTCACCTACTTTACCGTCACTTCTGCCTAAAGCCCTTATAAGGTTCTCAGATGTTTCACCCACCCTTTCGCCACAAGAGTTTGTTACAAGACAGTTGTTTAGCCTATACTTTGCACCCTATTCTGTGAGTACCCCATGGGGATACCCTCATTGAAGCTATGGCGAAGGATAGGTGAAAGTCAATGCAAAATCACTTGCAAACATTTGCTCTGTCGAAGGCCGGTGCAATACTCAACCTCAGAGTAACAGTACTTCCTAAGAATTGGCTCTAGCACCAGTCTCAACATCTGATTCTAGCTGTATTTCAGGCACACAAGTGACCTACTTGACTAAAGCGGAGTTCTTTGCAGCTGTGTGTGTCACATTTCCTTGGACAGATTATGGCGTTAATACAGCCAACTTTGTCCAGTGCCCCAAAGCACTATGCCTCTTCTCTTCTGTTTTTCAAACTGAGTCGGATGCCGGTCCTAGAGAGTGCAGACACAGAAAGGAATGGAGAGGATATTAATACAGTATTGGAGGAATCTGCGAAGATTTTTCTTCCCAAGAATGGCAATATATTGAAGAAGGCGCTTGAGAACATTGAAAAAGCTCATTGCCTCTGTCTTCAAAATTCTTGACACTGTGCAACTTTACTCTCCTTCATCTCCTTTGGATACAAAGAGGCCTGCAAAATCATGCAAAACATCCCCTGTTCATGAACAGGTAGGATGTGCAGTCTATGACGATTGGGTCACTGCTGAGAGAATTTTCACTCCCCCCTGAAATCTTTGCTGAACTTTGTCAAGTGGATAAAGAGTTTGCAAAGAAGTGGGCTATTCCTGTAGTTAATCCTGCCATCTGTCCCAGTCAAACATATCACTGTTTCTATTGAATTGATTTTCCTTCTTTCAAAGATACTGTAGATAGAAAATTTGAAATGCTTCTAAAGGCTCTCTGTTCTTTTAGGCCCAGCCCCGCAACCAGCTCACGCTGCAATTTCAGTATGGCAGCTAACTGGACTGTGACACCACCAACACACTATTTCAGGATTGTGTTGTTACAGATCAATTAAAGCAATTGCCTTCTGCTATGCTTTTCAGTGTGGATGTCCTAGAACATGAGGCAAATTTTTCCTGAATGGCTCTAATCTGAATCGGCTTGCCAAACATGCGTCACATGTAGGTCTTTTCAAAGAAAACAACTGGTGAGGTACTTGAGCAATTCATCAAAGGGATCACAGGTGGGAATGTTTTACTTTCACAGAGCATGGTCCCAAGGACACCCTTGTCAGGAGCCCCTAGCTCCTAAAAGCAGAGCACCTGTCCGCTGTTCCCAGGCTTCAGCTTCAAAATCAAGTTCAGCCCTTCCTTTTTGGCACAAGCCTGGCCCACCAATAGCCCTCCTCACAATGAAGAAGTGCCCTCACTCCTAAGAGTATGGGGACGTCTGTTACAGTTTGCCCCTCCTGGGTCCCAGACCCGTGGAATAAATTGGTGGTTTCAGACTGGGTTCACACTTGTCCGACAAACGGACCAACATTTCGTCACCAAATCAATGTTTCCCTATGAGAGCCGTCTTAACTGGTCCGACACAAGTCGATCCAACTTTGAAAAAGGTTCCTGTACTACTTTGTTCCGACTTCAGCCCATTGAATATCATTGAAGTAGGATCAAAGTCGGATCCTTGTCCTAACCATCTGACTTGTAACATCTGACTTAGTGATTACAGCAGCAGTAAAAGGAATTTATCTCACACTGGGATTGTTTTGATTGGTCAAAGGACAAGTCACTATCTCAAAGTCGGAGCAAAATTTTATCTTGTTCATTTAAGTCGGATGGAAGTAGGACCGATGTTGCAGGGTCGGATAGTGTGAACCCAGCCTCAAAGGGATACAAAAGAGTTAAAAACGCTATCGCCTCACTGCTTTCTTCTTTTAAATCAACCATAAACTGCCAAAGGATAGTTAGATTTGCAGAATGCCCTGAACTACCTCTTCTCCCAGGGAGAGGTTGTGCTAGTACTGCCACAAGGCAGCTTTAAACTGTGGAGACGTTATCACAACAAACGGAAGTCTCTCAGGTTGGGGAGGAGTATTCCAATCCCTTAGCCAAGCTCCCCATCAACTTCTTGGAGCTCAGAGCAGTCAGGTTGGCCCTGCAGCACACTGGACCCCCCCTTCTGAAGAGACACCCTATCAAGTTGCAGTCAGACAGTCAGCCATTAAAGCTGTATTAAACCCAAAAGCTGACCATTATTATATTGTATCCAATTCTTAGATGTGATGGCTGTATTCGTTTCCTTTTTAGACTTCTATTTTCATCTAGTGATCCAGCCAGCAAGTCTGTTTTTCAAAAGCACAAACTCTCCAACAGTGTATCAGTTTACATGAATGAAGCAAATCATTTAACACTGCCAGGGGTGACTAAAATTATAAACTTTTCCCCCCAGTTGTCTTCTGGGTCAGCCCTTGAGAGATGGGTTCCTCCTCCCGGAAATAGGAAACACATTGCCAAAATATCTTTAAAAGGCAGTCTCTCAGGTCCTTGGTCAGTTTTAGTGTTTCCTCCGGCCAGAGGAGACCTGTTGCCA
Source organism: Glandirana rugosa (assembly GCA_018402905.1). NCBI lineage: Eukaryota > Metazoa > Chordata > Amphibia > Anura > Ranidae > Glandirana > Glandirana rugosa. The sequence continues at coordinate 1,261,053 of BLSH010107758.1, forward strand.
GAAGGACCTGAGGGCTTCATCTCCCAAGGGCTGACAACCAGGCAGGCATCCAGAGGAGCAGCGTTTGGAGGAGGGTGAGCCAGTGGATGGGGGGCAAAGGCCTTACCAGTACCACATTTGTTGGTGGAGGAGGACGGGAACGGCCACGGGCAATCCTCCTAGGGGGCAGGCAGGAGGGATCCCGGTTTCCGCCATCCTCTGTGCCCAGGCGTGGAGATAGGCGTCAATACGCCGTCCCCATGGCTAGTTCCGGGGGGGGGGCGGTACCCGCGTCCGGAAGCTGGCTTGACCCGGAAGACGCAGCGTGTCATTTCCAGGGAGGGAAGACGTCATTGGCATGCACCGGGGACCTGGTCCAATCCCTTTAAAGGCGCAGGAGCTGGGAACGGCCGGCTGGTGCATTGTTTGTGGACGAGACTGCAGGTGCAGAGCGGATGCCACAGGACATACAGGGATGCAGGAAGAGGACGATATTCCTTCTGCCCAGGCACCCAGGAATGGAGGCATCAGCGGGACACAAGTAGGCACCAGGTGATGACTGGTTTTGTATCTAAGGGGACAGGCTGTTAGACGGTGGTGGTCTAACATACTGGGGCACGCTAAGGAAGGATAGCACTGGGTGTTTGTTGCTATGGTGGTGGTGTCTTATGCTACACACTGCCATAACCCCACGTGGCCTTTTCTTTCTGTTGTCTTTTTTGCAGGCTAAGCCAATTAAAGACTTAAAGCCCACCCCTAGAAAGCGGTTTGCAAAGTGCAATGCTAAAATGCCTTTGGAACATGGGGAACCGCTGTGTCAGATATGCATCGACAAATTGATTAAAAAGCAATCCAACTCGGTGTATGCCAGAGTGTTTGGATCCATGAGGGAAGAAATGACTTAAACATTTATGGATTGGAAACAGTTTATTTCAGAGGCTAGGCCTCAATCAAATCCTTCAATGGATCCTTCACCCCCAGCCTCATTCAGATCCGGTGCTTCGGGTTTACAGGAGAGGTATAAAGGAGCGGGTAGCACGGTACATAGTGAACCAGCTACCGACAGCTCAGACTCAGAGTTTGAGGAGGATGAAGGGACTAAGGCTTGCCCTAGATACAAATTGTCCCTGGAGGACGTAGACGAATTGCTTGGGGCAATATATGAGACTCTTGAAATGGAGGAAGAATTGACTTCAAAACCTTACCGGATGTATCCGGGTCTTAAAAAGAAAAAATCTAAAGTCTTTCCCATGTATCAGGTGATGTCAGATGTGGTAAAGAGCAAATGGGCAGAACCTGAGAAGAAACCGTTTTTTGCCTCAAGTCAAAAAAAAGTTTTCCTTTTGAAGAATATCCTCAAACAGTTGGGAACAAAAATCCAAAATCTGACGCGCCCTTATCCAGGGTCTCCAAAAAATCCTCATTGGCTTTTGAGGACATGGGTCACCTCAAAGACTGCATGGATAAGAAAGAAGACGTTATTCTAAAAATGGCCTGGGACTCTAGTATAGCCAGTCTCAAATCAGCACTAGCTACTACATGCGTAGCAAGAAATATGGAGGTATGGCTTACCAGACTCCATAATCCTATTAAAAATGACACTCCGAGAGAGGATATCTTAAAAATGCTGCTAGTTCTTTCCAAAGCAGTTGGATTCATAGCAGATGCGTCTGCCTAATTGGTGAAGCTGGCGGCAAGGTCAGGTGCACTGTCAATAGCAGCCAGGAGAGCCATATGGCTAAAGACCTGGGCAGGGGACCCAGCTTCTAAGTCAAGTCAAGGTTATGTAACTTCCCATTTGCGTGGGATCTCCTGTTTGGCTCATGTTTGGATAATGCTTTGGAAAGGACGGCAGACAAAGACTTTTCCAGCAGAAAGGTGCAAACCGCCTCCAAAAAGGTTTTTTCGGGGGAAAAGGGTACCCACAAGAAAATGAGAGAATACCCAAAGAAGCATTGGACAGGACATAAGGGGAAGCCAAAGAGCAATTCACTCTTTGGCTCTACCAGTCAAACCCAGAAGCCATGACTGCAGTTTGCTGGTAGGGGGAAGATTGGCTGCCTTCCTCCCACAATGGCAAAAGATAACAGCCAACAACTATGTACTGGACATTATCTCAAAAGGCTACACGCTGGAATTCGACTCTCGACCTCTAGAGAGGTTCTTACTAACGAGACTTCCAAGAGACCCAGAAAAAGCCAGGGCCCTACCGCTTCTATTGGGGGAAATGGTGGTTCAAAAGGTCCTCACTCCAGTTCCAGCGGGAGAAAGAGTGAGGGGTTTTTACACTCTCACATATTTGTAACAAAAAAGCCCTCCGGGATGTTTCGCCTGATAATGAACCTCTGAACGAGATAGTCACATACAAAAAATTCCGTATGGAATCCATTTTCTCGATCCGAAACATCCTCCAACAAAACGTATTCATGGCGACCATGGATCTCAAAGATGCCTACCTACATATTCCCATAAAGGAGGAATCCCAGAGATATCTGAGGTTGGCAGTAGAGATAGACGGGGAGGAACACCATTTTCAGAGCAGGGCTCTACCATTCGGCCTATCCTCGTCCCCCAGGATATTTACAAAAATATTAGCAGAAGCCCTGGGACCTCTAAGATTGAGAAAAATCATGGTAATTCCATACTTGGACGACCTGCTATTCGTTAATATTAATCAGACCAAAACACAGCTAACAAAGGATCTTTGGGAAGCCCAACAGTGGTTAAGTTCACTAGGTTGGATTCTAAACATGGAGAAATCCAATATGTGTCCCACTCAGAATATAAGGTTTCTGGGGTACCAGCTAGACTCAAGAGTACAAAGAACGTTCCTTCCGGAAGAAAAAATCCAGGGTCTGGCAGGAAGAGTAAAAAGGATCTAGAACAACTTACCAGTATTTCTGAGAGAGATAATGTCAGTGTTGGGATTAATGACATTATCAATCCCAGCAGTACAGTGGGCAAAATACCACTTAAGACCCTTGCAGGCATTTCTCCTAAACCAAGGACATACAGACTTGTATGTCCTTAGTGTGGCTTCCGAGTGCAGTAAAGAGATCGCTCTGATGGTGGAGGAACCGCTTAAACCTAGAGCAGGGACTGCAGTGGTCATTCCCAAATGCACAGACGGTCACCACGGACACAAGCAGCTGGCGGTGGGGAGCCCACCTAGCAGGGCAGATGACCCAGGGAAGGTGGTCCCCGGAGGAAGCCAAGAACTTGTCCTACTGGAGGGAGTTAGTGGCAGTGGCCAAAGCCATCCAGCATTTCCAGGAACAGGTCAAAGGTCAGCACCTAACGATCCTATCGGTCAACGCTACGATGGTAGCATATCTAAACAAACAGGGAGGGACAAGAAGCCCCTCCTTAACACGTCTCAAACTAAATCTGCAAATGGCAGAGGTGAACTTACGATCAGTGACAGCGGTTCATCTAAAGGGCGAAGACAAAATGTTGGCAGACTTCCTAAGTCCTCTGGAGGTATCACAGAGGGAATGGGAACTCAACCAAGAGGTATTCAAACAGGTGGTGGCACACTGGAAGAGACCAGAAATAGATCTGTTTGCATCCAGGATAAATTCCAAGATGCGTCTTTTTTACTAATCCACAAGACAAACCTTTGGAATAGACGCGCTCCAAAATCCATGGAGCTTCAGGACATGCTATGCCTTTCAGGTACACCTGATTCCCTGGGTTTATAAAGAAGTTTCTTCAGGAACAGACGGAATTAATTCTAATTGCTCCACACTGGCCCAAGAGGACTTGGTTCTCTATGCTTCTCCAACTGTCTGTGAAGGAACCATGGCTGCTCCCCTGCCGGGATGATCTGATGAGTCAGGGACCTCTAACCAAGCTCAAACAAGAGTATTTTCGATGGGCCACCTGGTTTCTGAAGAAGAACTCTTAAGATCTAGAGGACCTAATACCAGGGCCATATATAGAAAGGTTTGGAAAAAATGTAACACCTGGTGCTCTGAAAATGGTAGGAGGAAAATGGATATTCCTACAGTCTTAGAGTTTCTGCAACAGGGAACAGACAAAGGTCTTGCACGAAGTACTCTAAAGGTACAAATATCGGCACTTTCAATTTACCTTGAGCGTTCATTACAAGAGGACCCACTGATCTCATGATTCTGCAGAGCTTTAGCTTAAACATAAGCCGGCAGAAAGGAAAAAATGCCCCACGTGGGATTTGTCAACAGTGCTTAAAGGAATAACGAAGAGTCCTTTTGAACTCTTACAGGAAGCCTCAATACGCGCACTAACACAGAAAACAGTCCTTCTAGTGGCCATCACAACAGCCAGGAGAATAGGAGAACTACACGCCCCATCAGTGAGAGAACCATTTCTAAAAACCTGAGGCTAGAATTGTCCTACAAACCGATCCGTGGTTTATGCCGAAGGTATCATCGACCTTCTACAAATCTCAGGACATAATTTTGCCACACCAAAAAATTGTAAGGAACAAGAGCTAGCACTTCTAGATGTCAGGAGGTGTGTTCTACAGTATCTGGAGATCACCAATGACTTCAGAACCTCAGATGCCTTGTTTGTCCTATATGCCGGAAAACAAAGGAAAACAAGCATCCAAAAACACTTTAGCAAGATGGATAAAGGCTGCCATAGTAGAATGTTATAAAGCTATGCAGATGGTACCACCTAGAGACTTAAAGGCTCATTCTACGAGAGCATCATCAACTACTTGGGCAGAGCGAGCAGGAGCTACTCCTGAGCAAATCTTCAGAGCGGCAACGTGGGCAAGGTTTTCTACCTTCATCCAACATTCTAGGCTGGATCTAATATCCAACCAGGAACAAGCCTTTTGGAGGAAGGTCCTCCAGGCTGTGGTCCCACCCTAGTCTGGTGAGTACTTGATTATCCTCTCAAGGGCTGACCCGGAAGACGACTGGGGGAAAAGCAGAGTTAGATTCTTACTGGTAACTCTGTTTCCAGTAGTCTCCCGGGGCAGCACGTTCCCACCCTAATGTCTAACCTTGGGTGTTGTGGTGTGTGTTTTATGTCTTTCAGATTTATGGCCTTCGGTTCTTGGGGACCAGGGCCCCGAGGGACCCCCTTTTAAAGATATTTTGGCAATGTGTTTCCTGTTTCCGGGAGGAGGAACCCATCTCTCAAGGGCTGCCCCGGAAGTCTACTGGAAACAGAGTTACCAGTAAGAATCTAACTCTGCTTTTATCCACGTAAAACCTTCTTTATCCCAAAAGGCAAAAAAAAAAAAACTGTTTGCTGCAACAGATTATAAAGTGTGAGCTGGAGTTGATCACCCTCCCCCCAACTGACCATGCTACCTGCTGTGCTTCCTATGCTCATTCATCCAGAGTTTTGTCTCACTAATACATGAGTTGTGTTACTGGCCATATCATAAGGTGAAAAATCCAAAGAAAACTGATGCAGCCACCACATTGATAAGCTGCAATAAAATATTTTTTTGGTTTTGGCTTAATACCACTTTAGGCTGGGTTCACATCTATGCGAATTGGATGCGGCTTACACCGCATCTAATTGGCAGGACATTTGAAAACATGTTTTCAATGTGTCCGGTTCACATATGTGCGCTGCATTCGCATTCCGTTTTCTGGGCAGTGCAGTGCAAATTACAGGCACATTCTGTTCAATGGGAACGCATCTAATTTGCAGATGTGTTCCGCACTGAACAGGGATTCTTTCCCCCTCCTCTCTACACCCTCCCCAGTCAGCTGATGGGCTGTGAGAACGGGGAGGAGAGGAACAGCTCCTCCTCACACAGAACGGAGCTGGAATTCGCACCGGACAGGTGTGAATCCAGCCTCAAGGATGCACCGGGAGTCTGGGTGCCTGGACAACTGGAAGGTGAGTTATCTCATCTGCCATACTTGGATCATGGGGAATGGACTCTTCTTCTAGATGTCTTCAATCTGATATGCCAAAAATCAGGGATTCCAGATGCAGATATCTTCGCCTCTAGATTCAATAACAAATTACCTCTGTTTGTTATCAGAGCTTTGGATCCTCTAGTGCTAGCATGCAATGCCTTGATAATATACTTTTCTCCAGTGCGAATACTACTTCCTCTGCTCAAGAAAATATAGCAAGAGAGGAAATTGCGAGTAATTGCAGAAGAATATTGTACATAGACATATTCAGACTTTGTAGGAAATAACTCCTGGGCTCTTCCCAACAAACCAGATCTGCTGTCTTAAAGCCTTCTGTTCCATCCTGCTTCTCAGTCTCTGACTTTAATGGCATAGCTGTTGAAACCCAGGTATTAAAGGATAGAGGGGTTTGCCAGACAGGAGTGACACCCAACAGAGTTTGTCAGAGCATGCACATGCAATGTGTCTGACAGCTTCCCTCATCTAATGCCCCCTTCTTCAGGATGTAATCTGTCAGCATGTCTGACATGACAGATGTCCAAAACCAGTAGATCTCTGAAACCAGCAGATGAGAGAGGCTGTCAGAGACATTGTTGCTTGTGCATGAGCTGTAATTCTTTTGGGTGTCATTGCTGTCTGGCTGGCCACTAGACAAGCTGCTACATGTTTAAAGTTCCTGAGCCCTGAATATTTCAACTGACTTTAAAATCTGTGTCAATCCTGAGGAAACCTGCTGCAAAGCTGAAAAACACTACCCTGAGCACTCCTGCAATTCCCTAAGATAATTCGCCATTATCTGCACTCCCCTTTCTGTGTCCTATGGTAGCACAAGATTCAATGAGCTGTCAGGTAGAAACAATTCAACTGTGTCTGGTTACAATCTGCATCCACCACACAAAGGCAAGTGCAGTTCTACTTATATTTTTATTTTCGTACTTGAAAATGCCTAATATATAGAAATTTATCATAAACACATTTTTCTACTACAGTGTTGATGTGTATCAATGTTACACATATTTTGGGGCCCCTCTACTCAGGATGTGTGAAAGAAAATAATTTCATGAAGATGTTTAGAGTAGTATTAATATATGCATAATACATTGCGCATTAATCAAACTGCACCTTTTTCACATTTTTTTTTTTTGTCCATTTGTTATTTTATAATAAAAAATTTGATCCAGGTATTTATTAAAACTGTGCACCAATTAAAGTGGTTGTCAACTTGTGACAACCACTTTAACCTACAGGTAAGCCTATGATAAGGCTTACCTGTAGGTGCCCTGCGTATCTCCTAAACCTGTATGGTTCAGGAGATATGCAGGGTATTTGCTGTGCCGACGTCACGTCGGCACATGCTTAGTGAAGAAACGGTCTCCGTGCTGTTCCTCCACTGCAACCGTGCCGTGACTGGCGGCTCCCATGGCGTCATGCGACTCCGGCCAGTCACAGCGCCGGAGTCGCGGCCCCCGGAAGGAAGAGGGGCAGAAGATGGACGCCGCCAGCACAGGGGACATCGCTGGACGTCACAGGCTTCGTTTGCAGGTAAGTGGCACATAATGGTCTACTATGCGGTGCATAGTAGCCCATTATGCTTCTAATTTACAGGGGCATGTAGAGGAAAGTAAACCCCATCTGGGTTCACTTCCTCTTTAAAAGCTTTATGTCATAAATATCTAAGGACTGATAAGATGCAATATATAAAATTGTTGCCTTTTAGTTTACCGGGAAGCAGTGTCCCCCCCCCCCTTTTTTTTTTTTTAAAGAAACTAGCAAGCCCCCAATAAAAAGTAAAGACCGCATTAAAAACCTAGAAAAATCTACTGAAACTGTCACTGTAAAAATATAAAGCCTACCTTAACTGTTAGCTTCAGTGAGAAACTCGACTTTCACTGTCATTCACAATTTGTTTCATGTCTGGGGAGCAAGTAGTTACCCCCACAAGTCTGATGCCGGAGTTCATAATGAAAGCAGAAGATCTGTTACTGCAGGCTGATTTTTTTGACTAGTTTCAGGCCTGACTATCTGCTCTGATTTCTGGCCAGTGCAAGTAGTTTGTAGGGCCGTATCCAGGGCTCAGTAGTAGGCAGGGTAGTGTACAGAGGTCAGTAGTAGGCAGGGCAGTGTACAGAGGTTTAGCGTGTGTGTGTGCACGCCGCTCAGGCTCGGTGGTGAGGAGTATGTAGTCATTGCTTCCGCAGCTGCTGCTAGAGTGCTGACGGGATAGAACCCGTCCTGGTTCCATTAAGACTTCAGAGAACAATGGGGTAACCCCTAAGAGTCGCACATCTAGGTATCTTGGAGTGGTGAGTAGAATGGCAACCTTAGCCTGGGCTCCAACAAGGCCATGCCCCCAATGTGTTTCACTCCACCCCCTGGTGCTTAGTCATGGGAATCCAGTGTACAGAGGTCAGTCGTATGCAGGGCACTGTACAGTGTACACAGGTCAGTAGTATGTAGGGCAGTGTACACAGGTCAGTAGTATGTAGGGCAGTGTACACAGGTCAGTAGGATGTAGGGCAGTGTACACAGGTCAGTAGGATGAAGAGCAGTGCACAGAGGTCAGTAGTATATAGAGCAGTGTACACAGGTCAGTAGTAGGTAGGACAGTATGCAGAGGTCAGTAGTAGGTAGTGCAGCGTACAGGGGTCAGTAGTAGGTAGGGCAGTGTACAGAGGTCAGTAATATGTAGGGCGGCGTACAGAGGTCGGTAGTATGTAGAACGGCGTGCAGAGGTCGGCAGTATGTATGGTAGGGGTCGGGGGCATGGCACCGGGGTGGGGGGGTGTCAGGAGGTTATGGTACCGTGAGATATGGAGGGCACAGTACAGGAGTATCAGGAGGGCTGGGGTCTCAAGAGGGCTGGGGTCTCAAGAGGGCATGGCACTGGGGGGGGGGGACAACCTGAGCTATTCCGGAGGCTATTCAGGATAGCCTGAGCTATTCCGGAGGCTTTCCCTGCCCCGCAGCCACACGTATGCAAGGGATAGGGACTGCCCTGCAGAATGGAACTGGATAAGCGTGCGCACTCGCTGCTCCGGCGCAAGGACTGGGTCTCAACGGGGGGACATCTTCACGGTCTACTTGTCGGCGATTAATGTATTGCCCCACTTTAGAGAATGTCATTTTAACAGGCAGATGCACAGTAGGTACATGTAAATTAATGCTGAAATGTTTGTGTTTTTTTTTTTTTTTCTCCGCACAGGGTGAGCTATCAAATAGCCGTGCAAAATTCCATGTCCTTTTCCTGCTTTTTGTTGCTTTGATGTTCTTCTTAAGCCTAATGTTTCTCTTTGGATATCATTGCTGGTTAGTGAGTCTAAACAGAACTACTCTTGGTAAGCTACATTTTAAACTTTATTACCATTTGTCCATTTGTAAGGCATTATAACTCTAGAGCTCTATAATTATAAAAATTTATATTTGCTTAAAAAAAACACACAGATTAGCATTCCAAGCATTTTCATGTTTTTGTTTTTTGGTTTCCCCAAAAGAGGGGAGCATACACACCTTGTCTCCTTGTTCTCTGCATTCTATGCACCTATTATTGTTTTTCAGTGCGTTGGGTCAAAGAATGGTAAGTAAATGATAAACTGCATGAAATAAAATAAATAAGCCAGAATATCCCATATAGGTTTTCTATCATTGGAAGAAAGTATCCTGCTGTTAAAGACATCAACTGCAGACTGTAGTCTACCTTGTTGTCTTTTATGTGTGGGCTGTTCTACACCTGCTGTAAATTATAAGTCCATTGCTAAGGGGATTTATAGATTTCCTAAAACTGTGGTGAATATTAATATCCTCCATTAGGGTATGTAAATTCACATTATGCTCATACCTAGTACACAGACAGACTCAAATGTAGCCACTTCATTAGTGTAATTTGACAAAGGTGCTCAGTACTTATTGCTTTGTGTATACTTTACAGAAATAAAACATTCATTCAGTGGGCATATTATAAAAGTCTTATATTGGTATTCCCAAACTGAACCCATACTCATATGTGCAGAAACTTCTGAGAAAAATAGAGTTTTGGGGTTAAGTTGGCACAAACAAACTGATTAATGTGATGGTAAGGCCAGACATTCACTGCAGGAAAATCTTGTGTGTGTGTGTGTGTGTGTGTGTGTTTGTTTTTTTTGTTTGTTTTTTTGTTTGTTTGTTTTTTTGTTTGTTTTTTTGTTTTTTTTATAAGGGCTTAATTTCTCACCAGTGAATAGATAATTTCACATTCCCTCCTTTATAAATATTATCCAATTAGGAACACCTGCGTGATTACCAAATATTAGATTGTGTTAAAATTGAATCTAATGGAAGCCTTTAAAACACCTCTGTGTTACAACTAAAACCACAGAAATTAACTCCATAAAAAAAAGTATGCTGTATGAATTGCATCTTTAAAAATATGCCACTAAGTTTCCTCTTCATTACCCATATTGCTTTAGTATGGATTCCAATTTCCTGTAGTGTCCTAGGCCTGTTTGTTTTGCCAATAAACAGATGGTGTAACTTTTAAATTTGTAACAAGCAAATCTGATTTGTGGTTGACCTGATTTTCTGAAAACCACATTGATAGTTTTATTCAACATAAGGTTGTAATCTTTTCTCTATTGTGCATCAAGGGACACGGAACGGGTTATAAATCATGACTACCTGGGTTATGCGCCACCTCTAGGTGAAGGGATACTGGCAAAAACAGACAGGAAGTTCTCCCTATATAACCTCTCCCATACAGGAAGTGCTTCATTTTTTTCCACCAGTGTCTTAAAGGTGATGGTAACTGACTCTCTGTATGGTATGGCCATCTTCTTAAGTGATTCCAGCAGGGATCGAGAGATTAGTTGGCTGGATCCATTCTTATTGCTGTGAGGCTAAGATGGATGGTTCTTAGGCCTGCTGCGCTGAAGACAGAAGTTTTGGTGGGATTGCCTGTAATGCAACCCTTTCGGTGCTGGATACTGCATTTATGAAACCCTCTGCAGTTTGGTACTGACCAGGGTGTTCTGGCAGGGTGCTGTGTTGGTCCAGGGCAGTTGACCCCAATGTGAGAGAGGTCTGTAGTGACTCAACCCATTGTGATGTGTGAAGGCCTGGGTGCTTTTCCTTCGGACAGGATCCTGCAGCAAGAAATAAGTCAGTATTCTTTTACAATGGGGGGGTCTTTAAGTATGAACCATGTTTGGGCTGTCTGGATGTCCTCCCTCATTTTACTGGAGGCGGGGTAGTGATCTATGTCTTGGGTTGCTGCTGAAATCTTGTGATGTCTGTGAGTGCAAAAAAGTAAAAGCTGCAGATCGTGAAAGTCCAATGTCAATTTAATAGAAGCACCAAAGTAAATACAGGACATTCAGAATTTCACACTAAAACAGTGCTTACTCATTACCTGGTAATGAGTAAGCACTGTTGTTTTAGTGTGAAACGTGTATACATGGATTCATTCTGGATGTCCTGTATTTACTCTGGTGCTTCTATTAAATTGGGATTGGACTTTCACGATGTGCAGCGTTTACTTTTATGCATCTACATGAGCGGAGGCGAGCCGAGGCTAGCACTCATTGGGAGGTCCATTTGTTACCTGATCATTTGCACCTGGAGCAGCGGTATTCCTTCTTCCTGATCAGCTGTCTGTGAGTGGCCTTGTTTTATGTCATTGCTGGCACTTTGGTGTAGTGGTTTCCCTGGTCCCAAGAAAGCTCAGGGTTTGTAATCTGTATTTCTCTGTAATTGAGGCGCGCTTGGGATTACTCTAAGTAGACACGTGCGTGCATGAGCATTGTGGCCTGGAAGTATGTTGGGGAGGTGGAGACCAGTGGCCCATCTTAATAAATGAAGATGATTTCAGATTGTAAGGCTTTTTGTCACAGCAGCAGGTGGTTTTGCTGGCATGTCAGCAATAAGGGCAGGCTCTTTATTTTGGGGCATGTGAGTACTACCTTTGGGGGTGGACACTGGCAGCCAGATGGTTCTCTAAGCTGGGTGGATAGCTGGTTTGAGCGCAGTCCTATTGCTACCCAGAATGCTCAGGAAATGCCTTCCAGCAAGCGAGGAGGGGGGGAGCACAGCTGGGAAGGACGTAGGTGCTGCCGTTAGGTCCTGAGCACTCTAGACAAAGCCCTGCTGTGTTTACATCTCCTGATCAGACCATAGGTGACTGGTGCATCTGAGCCACTGTGTTTGTTTGATATTGTGGCCACTGCAGGGACCTTGACCTTGGCCTATATCACTAAGGATGAGTTGTCTGTGGCATTGACAGGCCTAGAAGATTGCAATTTTGTGCAGCTCCAGGGCACAGGGCTGTAAGAAGCAGAGGAGTTCCCATTCACCAGATCCCCTTCCGGCTGTGGAGGAGGAATGGGTAGATGTTAATGAGGAAGTGGTCAAAGTAGAACTTAAGGAAGGTCCGGCAGTGGTGTCTACCGCCTGAGGACTGCAAGCCCAAGGAAGCTCAGGAGCTTTTAGTTTCTCAAGCTCAGAGCATTCTCTTCTCTGTCCAATGGAGTGAAAGTTCCTAAAAGAAGTGGTGTATGCCCGCAGTAGATGCAGCAGTGTCATATCTCAATAGGAAATATGACTTGCCTGTCGGATAATGTCCTTGTGTTTTGTGGCTAATGTGCTGAAGAACACTATCTAGCAAATTACTTGTTTAGCTCTGATGTCGCTTTACATGCGCAGGGTTCTATAGGTGAACAGCAGGTTTGCTGATTTACCCTGTAAAAAGTTGTTAGCAGGGTTTGCATTTCATGGGGAACACCTGTTTGGTGAGGACCTGGATAAATATATCCAAAAGAATGGAAAGAGTTCCTTCTTGCCACTCATGAAGAATGGCAAGTGTCCGGCCTACAGAGGACCTGCTACTCAAGTTTCTGGTTCTTCCACATCTAGGCAGTCCTTTTGGCACTCTCAGGTGACCAGATCCAGGGGGAAAGAACAGAGTCGAGGGCAAAGGAGACCCTGGCCAGCCAAGTCAGCTAAAGAAGATTCTGTGTCCTCTTCGCTATGAAAGGGTGCCCGGGTGGGGGGTGGCTGCTGGCTTTTACAAGGGCTTGGCTGGAGCGTATTTCAGACAAATTAGTTCTTTCCACAGTTCTTCATGTTGAAGTTTCGAGTTCTTCCTCCTCCTCAGTATATGACATCAACTGTACCTGCTGACCAGCATAAGAACACTTCCTTGTTTCAGGCACTCAGCCGGCTGTTGTCACAGGGGGTAGTCCAGTCAGTTCCATTGACCGAAAGTTTCCTCGACTTCTACTCCAATCTCTTCACAGTCCCAAAACCAAACAGGGATATTTAAAGACCTTATAGAGTTAATATACTAAAACTGGAGAGTGCAAAATCTGGTGCAGCTCTGCATAGAAACCAATCCGCTTTCAGTTTTTGTATTTTTTGTAAAAGTGTATTTGAGCTAGCTGAAGTTAGAAGCTGATTTGATACCATGCACAACTGCACCATATTTTGCACTCTCCGGTTTGCACAACTTTCTAAAGGTCCAGTTTGTATGGCATCGGTGCATTCAGTAATGGCCTCACTTCGGCAGCGGGACTTTCTTACATCCATAATAACCAATTTACCAATTTTTCTCGCGCATCAAAAAATCTTGTTTTGTGATGGAGGACCAGCGCTTTTCAGTTTGTGGTCCTGCCTTTTGGGCTACTCACAGCTCCTCTAAGATCTGGCTTGGATTCTCAATTGGGAGAAATCAGTAGGAACCAGCACAGAGCCTGAAGTATTTGGATCTAATCCTGGATTCGGTTCTTTCAAAGTTGCCTCTGGGAAAGAGCTTTTCGTAGGGAAATCAGGTTTTAGTGCTAAGGAGTCACGGGTCTCCTTCAGTTCGCCTTTGCATGAGGCTTCTGGGAAAGATGGTTGTCGCGTTCGAGGTCTCTACAGAAAAATATCCTGTTGGAGTGGAACAGTAGGGTTCAGTCTTTGTACTCAAATGTCCTTGGCTCCCAGTACTTATTGGACATTTAAATTGATGGATGGTCCCTCAGAATCTGGATAAATGAAAGTCGTTTCTTCCAATAGTTTGGAAAGTAGTGACTACCGATGCCAGTCTGACAGGTTGGGGAGCCATTCTGGGGTCCCTTTCAGTGAAGGGGATGGGGTCTCCTCAAGAAAGGGTTTTGCCTATCATCGATATTCTGGAGCTGCGGGCTGTTCAGCTAGACTAGACAGCTGTCAGCTACAGGGACTTCCAGTCAGACAATGCCACGGCGGTGGCATATATCAACCATCAGGGTGGCATTAGGAGTTAGGCTGCCCAGATGGAAGCAGATCAGATTCTGGCTTGGGTGAAGCATCATGTTCCAACCCTGTCAGCAGTACATATCCCAGGTGTGGAGAATTTACAGGCAGACTTTCAGATGTTGGCTCAGGTCTGCAAGGCTGCAACCTGCTCTTCGGTATATACCTTTTTACAAGGTTTTACCAGGTGGTAATAAGTGTGGCCAAGAATGCTGCTTTTGGCCAGAGTAGTTTCCTAGGACATAACGGTGGCATCTGTGTCCCCCTCCCTCATATGCATTGCTTTGGGGCATTTCAGGTAGTCATGATTTTTATTTTTGTACTTACCTGTAGAGTTGAGCGAACCCGAACTGTAAAGTTCGGGTCTGTACCAAACTTTCGGGTGTCCGTGTCCCGAACTCGAACGTTTTGAGAGAAAGTCCGGGTTCGGGTTCTGGGTTCTGGTATTTTATCATGCATCTTGAATAGCTGCAGGGCAGCCAATCAACAAGCGTTTCACTGGTTTTCCCTAGAAGCCATCACAGCCATGCCAACTAATGGCATGGCTGTGATTGGCCAGTGCATCATATGACCCAGCCTCTATATGAGGCTGGAGTCACAGTGCTGCATGTCACATGCTCTCAGGTTAGTGTAGGGAGAGGATGCTGCCAGCGCTGTGAGGGACAGATTGTGAGGGACAGATTGCAGATCTAATAACTAGGTAGAGATTACTACTACTGCTGTGAGGGACAGATTGCAGTGATAATAACTAGGTAGAGATTACTACTACTGCTTTGAGGGACAGATTGCAGATCTAATAACATCTCCTCCTGCATTTCAGAACGATCAGATTACAGAACGATCTGATCCTGGACTAGGTAGAAATTACTACTGCTTTTAGGGACAGATTGCAGATCTAATAACCTCTCCCATTTTTCTTCCTTTTGCAGCCCTCTAGCACTTTCCTGGACTTTTTTACAGCCATTTTTGTGCCGAAAAGTCCGGGTCCCCATTGACTTCAATGGGGTTCGGGGTCCAGGGTCAAGTTCGGGTAACGTTCGGTACCGAACCCGAACGTTTCCGCTAAGTTCGGCCGAACCCGAACATCCAGGTGTTTGCTCAACTCTACTTACCTGTAATGCACTCTTTTTTTGGGGGGTGGGTTCATTGTTTGCTAACACTTCATGTTACTTCCTGTACAGTAGGGGTTATATAGACGATGACTTCCTGTCTGTTTCTGCCAGTGGACCACTGACAGGGGACCACACCATACAACAACTGAAAAATATATCTTTTTCTAAATAAATATGGAACTTTGTAAAGTCAATACCGATTTAGGGTCAGTGGTTGGAGGGTTTAGTGGCCATTTCTTCATATGGTTGGGCCAGTTCCAATCTTGTTTCTGGGCTTTAATATGATGCAAGATTTCCATTTTCTAAATTTTACCTTTCTTTGTTTAATACTTCAAATAATTCTGGCCATCTTTTGATATTTTCTTCTTATATGCAATCATGCTTGCAATTTTATGTCTCCACATCTTTTTTGCAGTTGGAACTTTTTGTTTGCTTAGTCTCTTTTGAACACATTTCTGTTTTGAAAGATTTTTTTATTAACTGGATTCACATTTTTTATTCCCTTTTTTTTTTCTTTTTTCCTATTTTTCCCCAGCGTACAGTTCCTATAAAGGGTGTCTTTTTCTCCCACACTGATCAACAGGAATTCTATCTTTTTATGTAAAAGCGCAAATGGATATTTGCAAACTTTGACCACTAGCTGCCCAGACTAATTCTGACATTTCTCTCATACATGTAAAGATTATCATTTTTTAGCTAGAAAATTACTTAGAACCCACAAACATATATTTTCAAGCAGAGGTCCTAGAGAATAAAATGGTAACTTTTTTTTTTTGCAGTTTTTATGCTGCACGATATTTGCACAGCCATTTATCAAGTGCAATATAATACCCATTTTTTTTCTTTTTTGGTAAAATATAAAAGATGATGTTGCGCTGAGTAAATAGATACCTAACATGTCACGCAATAAATTTGCGCACGTCCATGCAATGGTGATAAACTATGGTACATTAAATTATCCATAGGTGACATTTTAAAAGCCTTTACAGCAGGCATCCCTAAATGGCAGACCGTGGTCCTGGATGCAGACCAAGCTGCTGTTCCATTCGGACCTGTGGTCACGCCATTTAGGAGGCTCCATTACTGCCTCCTTCCCATCTAGGATTTACCGCACTGGTGTCCAGGCTTACCTTGTCGTCGAACCAGACGTAGGTCCTGGTGCCAGACGGTAAATCCCTACGGACGACATTTCCGAAAATTTTACAGTGGATACCTATTAAATTACATGGTATCAAATAGTGGTAACGTACCTGCACGCGTTTAAATAACGCACTGTACAATCCATAGATAAATGAGTCGCGTTGTAGTAGAAAATATAAAATGGTTTTTTCTTTTTTTTACCCATAATATAACGTGAACTATTTACCGACACGTTTATAGCACGTCGTATTTTTGACGTTTTTTTTTTTCAATGGTAAAATAAGAGATC
>BLSH010107758.1:1302902-1318735 GCA_018402905.1 Glandirana rugosa
CCCCCCCCCCCCCCCCACACACACACACACACACACACACACACACACACACACACACACACACACACACACACACACACACACACACACTTTTGGTGATCATGGCAGTAAGGCCTCATGCACACAGGATGTTAAAATGTGCTAAAAATGTCAGTAGCTTTTGTACAGGCGGTCCCCGGGTTACAAACAAGATAGGGACTGTAGGTTTGTTCATAAGTCGAATATGTTTGTAAGTCGGAACAGATACATTTTTTAAGTGTAGCTTGAGCCAAAATAACTATTTTTAAGCTTTTTGGATAGCATAGGGAAGGGGTAACATCCCTGTAATGTTTGTTTTGCTGTCTATGGTTCTGTTCAGAAGATTTCACCTCGCTTCCTGTCCCAATGATAATTTTATTTTGAAATTTATGGGTTGTTGTGGAAGCAAACCTTGGTGATAAAGCATCAGTGGAGACACCCTTTTCCCATAATAACTCTTACAGGAGTGAATTTCCCTTCCTAGGGGGAGATTTCCTCTCACTTCCTGTTGTCCCCCTCCGTTTGTAAGTAGGAGTCATTTGTAAGTCGGATGTTTGTAACTAGGGGACCGCCTGTAGTGAGTTTTTCAGCCCCTCTTCAGCGTTGTTGCACTAGCATATTTTGAGCGTTATTTCTTTTCGTCAATGGATCAAAAATGTCCAAAAGCGTTGGTGAGCCACGTTTTTGAGCGTTTTTACAGCTGAAAAACTTCTCTCAGAACCCACTAGTCTTGGGGTTTTTTTTTACAGCTCAAAAACGCCCCAGCCAAAAACAGTTAACAGCCTGTGTGTGCATGGACACATAGGATAACATGATGGGGATTTTGACTGTAGGAAAAAAAACATCTGACGCTAAAAACAGCAGCTGTAAAAACATCCAAAAATGTCCTGTGTGCATGAGGCCTAAAAGTTAACTTCCATCCTTTCTCCCACAGTACAATCTCTCCTTCAATGCCAGATGCTGGAACACAAGGAGCGATTCAGCGACCAGCACTCAGCTTCGATTCTGCTGTCCATATGGTGCCCAGTAGTCTGCAGGCTGCATGCAAAGTGTCAGTGAGCCATGTGTTGGGCACCAGTAATACAGTTACTTATTTGTAGCAGATTTAGATTGACTGAATCACTTCTTTTTATATAGTCTAAAATAAAATGAGAACTGTATGAGCCAAGAGAGACATTTGTAGGAATATGTGTAATAACTGATAATTTCTCACTGCTTTGTCCTTTTTCTTACCTCCTATAGAGGCCTTCTCAACTCCAGTGTTTCACAGTGGTCCTGATAAAAATGGCTTCCACTTGGGTATTAGAAAGAACTTGGAGCAAGTGTTTGGGAAACAGAAAAATCTTTGGTTAATTCCTGTCTTCACAAGGTAGGCTAGCGGGTTTTTGTATACTTTTTATTTAATAATATTTTATGGTGCTGTTTTTCAGGTTACATGGTATATGGTGCCTGACATGTAGACCCTGACATCACCAAGGGGCCACACGTAATACGTGTGTGTGTGTGTGTGTGTGTGTGTGTGTGTGTGTGTGTGTGTGTGTGTGTGTGTGTGTGTGTGTGATGCTAGAGAAAACTGTCAGCAAAAGAGACTTGCTACAGCAGATGGTCAGAAGGGTGTGGTTGGTGACGTGTTGATGGAGACTTGTTTCATGAGACTGCTAGAGAACCCTGCAATTACAACTTCTTTACAAATCACTATTTTTGTTACTATGTAGCTCCTGGGACCTTGCAGTCATTGAGATCCAGGGGGGGCACATTTAGTCCTTGAGCTACAGGTTGGACACCAAGGTTATATGATCCAGACTTTCAAATAACTTTCATATGATTTGCCTTTTCTCATTTCAGTACATTTTGTTTTCGGTTGTACAATACATTGCCTTGGTTTTACAAGGTCCAGGGCATTAGGGCTTGAATGCAAGAAGGCCATGAAGACCTAAAATAGAACTATGGTTAAAATGAAGAAATCAATATGTTATGCACCTATACAGTCTGTTAAACATGCCACTGATTGTTTTGCAAAAAGCAGTAAGGATGGTGAGATCTCTACCTTGTCTCCAGCTCTCATGTGCACTTCCTTTAGTAAGGTGACAACTTTACTTCCTGGTTTTCGAATTGCCTGTGTTGAACAGAACACGTTTTCCCCATTTGCGTCTCTCTCTGCAGAAACGTCCTGACATCACTAGGGGAAGGGGCTCCTATTTCCATGGAAATCTCAGCCATTCGTTCTACATACAAGTCCTGATTAGGCTCCGCCCACAATTGGCCCCTAAAGCCCTGTACACTCCCACCTATGTCCTGCCTTTGCCCACCCACTGCTCTGTCTATACAGCCAGCTCCTAGGTTGGATTTTGGTCTGCCAGTTTACAAATTACCAGAGGAGAGCAGCCATGGGGAAGCACACTGATTAATAGACAGATCTGTGTGGAAATTAACCTGTAATGACTTGTACTGTTTTACATAGCACACACCCAGCTATTGATTAGCAGATGGGTGTGTGTGTTATATAAAATAGACTGAGCATCATAGAAGGCTGGAGGTCTGTTGGAGAGACCAGCCACTTCACTGAAAGGAAATGTCATCTGACCTCTGTACTGCTGAACTCAAAGCAAAGAAGAAATTAATGGGAGATTACAGACCACACTTGTAGCTACATGGTAGGAAAATAATCATTTCAGTTATTATGTTTATTACCATGTGTAACTTTCAGGTATTTATATGAGGATTTACTAAAATATGTATGTTGCCTTTAGTTGTACTTTAAGAGTACAAAGCAAATCACCCCTAGTTACAAGCATCCGACTTTCGAATGACTCCTACTTAGAAACGTAGGGAGACAACAGGAAGTGAGAGGAAATCTCCCCCTAGGAAGGGAAATTCACTCCTGTAAGAGTTATTATGGGAAAATGTGTCTACACTGAAGATTTATCACCAATGTTTGTTTCCACAACAACTCAAAATTTTCAAAATTCAATTATCATTGGGACAGGAAGTGAGGTGAAATCTTTTGAACAGAAACATAGACAGCAAAACAAACATTACAGGGGTATTAACCCTTCCCTATGCTATCCAAAAAGCTTAACAATATTTTTTTTGGCTGAAGCTACACTTAAAAAATTTACCTGTTCTGACTTACAAACAAATTCAACTTAAGAACAAACCTACAGACCCTATCTTGTTTGTAACCCGGGGACCGCCTGTACTGCATAAACACCGCTACATGTGGAGTGCAACCAATAATAAATAATGTTGGGAAACCATGTATAGATGTATAGACTTTGTATACAACTCTGCTGCAAAAGAAGCAGAAAAAATAGAACTGAAGAGAAGTGAGAAAATTCGAGAATAAGGTAGAGGTATTTGCAGATGAAGGAAAAATGGAACAAAAAAAAATACTAGCAGGGGGAGCAGGAGGGAAAAAAGGGGGTTTCAGCAGTGAGCAATGGAAGGGAAAGTTGGGGTTTTGGTGGTTGGGAGCCCATGGGGCTACCACAATAATTGTGCATTATCCCTATGTTATGCAGTTGTAGAAAGTGTTTATTGAATGTGGGTGGGAGGAAAAGACTAGGGCCCTAGGGGTCCAGATTTTGTCAAATTTGGTCATTCTGCCATCATTTTGTTCATATACCTGGGTCTCCTGTATCCTATTCTTAAATTTGTGGAAATTAAGAGTTTTACATTTCCAGGGTTTGGCAGTGATTTGTTTAGTGGCCATAAAGACAAATGGTTAAAAAAGGGTCTTCATTCTGTCCTCCCAACCCCCCACCTTTTTTTTTTTTTTTTTTTTCCCCACCCATCGCTTGCCTTGTTGCCAGTCCTACACAGTTAAGGTACTCCACTTCCTCCTACACAGTTATGATACTGTTTTTAATGTTTCTTCTGCGTTGTATTTACATCACTATAAACTGTGCTGTGTATTTGTTTTCTTTTTTTTCTTAGTATTGGAGATGGACTATCCTTTCCAATGAGAACGGTTTCAGAATCTCGAAATCCTTTGCTGTCTAGAGAGAATCAGTGGGATGATGATGATGATGATGATGATGATGGTGGTACAGATGAAGAAAATCCAGGTGAGGCTTTCAAAACACTGAAGTAGCTTAGAATTGTCAGGTAGCTATGGGATTCTCTAAGATAACAGTTCTTAAGATAGAAATGTCAAACTTTTCACTGACTCTGCTAGAAATTTGACATTTCTTGATCTTACAGTACAAGACAGGCAGATTCAGAGACAACTAGGTTATAGGCAAGTACCAGGTAATTGAACACTGGAAAAAGACTGTATGGACCCCCATTTAACTCCTCCTACTCCCAACAAGCCTCAGTTTATCGCTAGTATCTTTAGAAAATAGGTGTCTACTCAGTGGTGGTTTTATTTTGTCAGTCACACTTACTGAATTCTTTAAGTCCAAATTTTCTTTTTTTCTGGTATAACTATGGCTGGCATCTTGCACAGTTTCCAGATTGGTGCCCCAAGCGAGAGCTTCAGGGACTGTACCCTGACCCCACCAGAGAAGATGTGGGCCAGCCTGTAAAGGTACTTTTCTGCACTCGATCCTTCATTAGGGGCCCACCTTGGCATGAACTGCCGCATGCTGGGATAGCCACAGGCTGCTATACAGGTCCAGGGCAGAGGTGATCTGCGCCAATGTGACAGTCCTTGAAGGCACCCTTTGTAATGATATCACGTGCTGGACACATGAAAAGCTGTCAACCATTTTGTTCAGACGTCAGCCATGACAGTTTGACAGACACACATTGCAGAATACCTCCCTCACTCCCTCCTCCCTTTTCAGTATGGAATTCCAAAAGCCCACTTTAAAAGGAACTGTTATCTTAGCTAAAAGGCACCAATGTGTCTGGTTTTGCTAGCACTAATATCGTAAACCAATAACCAGATCCATTAGGAAGATAGAGCAGGCCATCACAGGATGCTCAGAATTATCAAGGGTTGTAAAGGGACACAGAGCCACAGTGACCTTCCAGAGACCCCACCTCATGCCCAAAACTTAAATATACACTGGATTACTAAATTCGGATAGGAATGTGACATCTTAATAACAAGTGTATATTCAAATGCAGAATTATACACTGAACAAATTGAGTCTAAACACTGCTAGGCCTGATCACACGAGGAACCTCTGGCAACACTTCTTCCTCTTAGATAAAGTGGAGATTGGAAACCTGTCTAGACTTGTTGGAATGCAAAATTCATACTGGACTATAATTGATCAGTTTCAGGAATGCACCTTGTACATATTGCCAAATATGAACATTGGTATTGATTGTATGTCAAGGAGAGGGTCCTTATGCTATCCTCCACCCCGGACAGCCAACAGACCATCCTTACCCCTGTGAGTGGTCAGGGGCATATGGTCCCACCCCGTTACTCCCAGAGAAAAAGGGAATGGAAAGGACAGTAGTCAGTTCTCCATTTTACCTTTCACTAAGAACATTTGAGAACTTGTTTGACTGATCGACAAATCTCTGTTCAATCACGGACATCAACTGCAAGTATCTTTCTCCCTTCAATTCTGCCTGAACTCTTTGTCGCTGTATATTATGTCTTTACTGCTTTGAATCACCTTTTTCTGTAAATAGTTTATTTGCACCAATTTTGACCTTTTCATTATTAAACCTTATTCTGAAAAGTGTTAATCTTGTCCCTAAAGCTGTTAATGCAAGCTATAACAAACCTGTACCTTGAGGAGTGCTACTGTTTAGGATAAATCATCTGAATATACCTGTCTGTGGTGACAGCGTGCATTACAGGAGATTATTCTAAAATCATAATTGGTATTGCTAAAATTCCGAGTTCCTCTTGCTCGACCAAATGAAGAGGTGGTGGCATTGAAAGGGTTAATTGCTTGAAGTAGCCCGGTAACAATCGCTCTCAGGCCGCTGGCACCTAGATTGTGGTCCCGCAAGCTGGGAAATCTTTGTGCTGGAAGCAGCTGAGAGTGGCAGTGTTACGTTGGTGACAAGCGTGGGGTGAGATTGGCCGGTCCTCAGTCACGAGTTAGTGAGGAGGGCAGGTATCTGATACCCGCGTTTGTCACACCCTTGATTTTCTGAACTGGGTGAAACTGGAGCTAGGAAGGAAGGGTTAATGACTGTTCTTCCCTGTGTGGAAGTGCTCCATGGAACCACGAGTGAATGCCCTGCCCTTATGCCCTGGCGGGGTAACCCCCCAGTCCTCTCACAGTGAGCTTATATCCACTGAGGTCATCCTCCTTTACTCTTCCAATGAGTATTTGTAGTACGGTTGCTCAAAGCTAATAACTGCTGCTCAGGCACAGGTGCGTACAGCCCTGGGCAGTCTTACCATCCTCTCTAAAAAAATTTTAGCCACTTTTGTGTACTGAGCATATGTTGGACAGCGCATTGGCCATTTTAGGACTTTGCTTATTCACCACCATGTGTCCTGGCTGGCTGCCTGCCTGCCTACAACTTTCACTATGCAAAGTATCCTGAGCAGTAGGAATGCATAGTGTGACTTTGGCAACACATCTGTGTTGTCAAAAACTGGGGGACTTACTGTCTTAACTCCTTCATTACTTCCTAGATCACAGTGAGTACCTTATACAGTAGACCCCCATCCTTTTTTGTAGAGGAACACTGGAGAGGATGGGGCTCCACAGGTCTCACGCCTTAGTGAGGAGGACTTTGCAGCTTCTATGGCTACACTTATCAGACAGATTGTGGATCTCATTCAGTCCATGGGCCATCAGGGTCATAAGAGACCCCTGCTCCCTTCTCCATTATTTTCCTTTCTGGAAGAGGATAGAGAGGTGGGCGAGGAGCAAAAAGCAGGTGGGTTGGAGGCTGTTCTCTGAGTCAGAGGTCTCTACTTAGGATCAGCCCCCTTCTGTCATGTTATCACATAAGCTGAGTGATACTATCTCAGTGTTAATTGATGAAGTGCGGACTTGTCTGGCAGTGGAATCGACAGAGGCTTTCAGAACTAAGGTTAGCAATATGAGTTTGCTTAGGAAATGCAGGCTGTCTAAAACCTTTCCTGTTCATTCCTTAGTGGAGGAAGTGCTATAGGACAACTGGGCACATCTAGAAAATGTATATGTTCTTCTGAAACTGTTTACTTTTTACTGTTTTATTAAAAAGGGTGATTTTTTTTTTTTTTTTTTTACTGCACTTCTGTCTGATTCATGGTTCCTGACATTTCTAACTTCCCATCAATATTTTGGAATTCAGAGCTATTTACCTCACCCTTCAGAAGTGGACATACTGCCTTCGGGGACTGCTGACGCGGGTTCAATCAGACAGTACCATGGCAGTGAATTGTATTAACCACCAGGGCAGAATAGGAGGTAGGGCTGCTCAGAGAGAAGCGGACCTGATCCTGTAGTAGACAGAATGTCATGTTTCGGCCTTGTTGACCACACACATTCCAAGTGTGGAAAATTGACAGGCAGATTATCTCTGCCACCAGCAGCTTTACTCAGGATAGTGGTCCTCACACTTGGAATTGTTTGGGACATTTGTCGGAGACAGAGGACAGTGGTTGTGGATCTTCTAGCATTCTGATTTAACCACAAGGTAGAAAGGTTCATGTCTCGATCGCAGGGCCTTCATGGTGGATGCCCTGGGGGCCCCATGGGATAAGTTCTCCCTAAAATATACATTTTCCTCCCCCAAAAAATGCTCCCATGCCTGCTCCAGCAAATTGAGTCAGAGTGATTTTCTTGGTTCCAAACTGGCCAAGAATAACATGGTAAGTAGATGTTCCTGGGGTTCTGGCGGATAATTCCGTGTGTGTGTTACAAAATCGTCTGTGTCTACTGTTTTAGGTTCAGTGTTCCATTCTGCTTTTCTGTTACTGGCTTTTACGGCTTGGCTGTTGAAGCCAAATCCTAAGAGATAGAGGTCTGTGTGAGCCAGTCATCACTATGTGGTTAGGTGCCCAAAAATCAACTCCTACCAAAGTCTATTTCCACACCTGGAGGGTTTTTTTTTAGCCTGGTGGGAACAGCAGAAGGTTAGGCCTTGTCAGCATTCCATGGGAAATATCCTGGCTTTTCTTCAATCAAGGCTGGATCAGATGTTGGCCCTGAGCATGATTTAGGGTCAAATACCATCTTTGGGCTATTCTTTTTCAAAGACTGTTGGCATCTCACTCCCTGAATGAAGGCTTTTGTACAGGGAGTTGGATATATTGTTGCCTCCAGATAGCCTCTGTTAGCACCTTGGGACTTGAATCTGGTAATTTCAGTGCTGCAGGTCCCCCCCCCCCCCCCACTTTGAGCCCATTACAGATATATCCTAACTCTCAAGGTGGTTTTCCTGATCGTAATTACCTTTGCTAGGAAGGGCGTCTGAGCTGGCGGATTTATCTTGTAGACAGCAGAGTGTTCATTTCGTCGACAAAAACATTCTAGGCAAAAATTTTGGCAGCAGCCTTTTTACAGTGACGAAAGCAAAACGAAAAGTACACCATGTTTTCATCCTCTGATGAAAACCAATTTCGTTTTCGTTAACCAACTAAACGAAAATGTGAGGCAGGGACATTTACCCTTGTGAACTTCCGGTTTCCATGGAGCTCTGCTTCCTTCTGCTCCCAGCAAGCAAGCGACTCGAGTCTGTAGTGTGCTTCACTTGGCAGCAGTTAGCAGCACTGTGCAGCCAGCATTACAGGCCTCTGAGTCCTCAGGCGACCGTCCAGAGCAGCACTGTGCATTACAGGCCTCCCAATGAGAGTCCCACTCCCGATGACTACTGTCCAGAGCAGAGAGCACTGTGAGTGTGTACATTACAATTACAGGCCTCTGCGCAGACCGCCGTTCGTCCAGAGCACTGTATGTGTATTACTGGCCTCCTCTGACCACCGGCATCCAGAGCACTGTGCTTTACAGACCATCCCTCAAACCACCATCTAGAGCACTGTGCATCAGTACAGGCCTTCTCAGACCATCCAGAGTGGCTGTGAGTTTGTTCAAACCTTACTACCATAAATATCATATTAGATTTGTTTTATTCCAAGAATATACAATGAGTTCGAAAATTGTAGAGAAATGCTTAAAGCGGAGTTCCACCCAAAAGTGGAACTTCCGCTGATTGGATTCCTTCCCCACTCAGGTGTCACATTTGGCACCTTTCGGGGGGAGGGGGAAGAGGACGCCTGTCTTTAGACGGGTGTCCTTTTCCACACATCCGGGAGCTCGGGCCGGCGGCCACGGCCGCTGACGTCAGCAGCCCGGCTCCCTCCTCCCTCTGCTACTGGCCGCCTGGCCAATAGCAGAGTGCAGTTGAGCCTCGCGCATGCGCAGTAGGGCGCCCAGCGCGAAGCTGTAATGCTACACGCCCAGGTTCCCTTACCTGCAATGGACGTGGCTGCACCTGACCCCCGATTCGAAGATCGGCGGCGGGTGCCGACATCGCTGGACTCCAGGACAGGTAAGTGTCCTATTAAAAGTCAGCCGCTACTGTATGTGTAGCGGCTGACTTTTTTAATTTTTTTTAGTTTGGGCGGACTTCCGCTTTAAATAATGCATCACAATTTAACTAAACCCATTCGATTTTAGTCTAAAATTAGTTTTAGCCGGCTAAAATGTAGGACATTTTAGTCGACTAAATACGACTAAAACAATTGCAGATGACTAAAATGGGACTAAGACTAAAACTAAATCAAAATTTGCTGCTAAAATTAACACTGGTAGGGATCCTTTCCTGGTGATTCACAAGGATATGGTCATCGTTAAGCATTAGTTCTCTTTCTGCTAAGGGGGTGTCTGCCTTTCACCTTTCCCTGCATCTTGTTCCACCATTGCTAGGTGCACTGTGTCATGTACTTACTGTATGCACAAGAAAATGGGATGGGATTTCTGACTCTACTGTACTCTCAAGAAATTGATTTTTAAAGGTAATGACGCAGGCCATCCTTCCCTGTGGTCCTCTTGTATTGCTTGCTAAAGAACTGAGGCTTGCTGAGAGTGGGAGGGTTTATATAGAAGTCTTTGCAGTCTTTTTGCTAGTGTCCAATCACCTCAACATACCTGCCTATATCCCGGTCTTGTACTGTCCTGTACTGTTCTTGAAATGGATTTTATAGGTAATGCAAAAAATCTAATTCTGCCCATAAAACATCATCCTAAAAATCCCATAACATTACCTATTTCAATCCACTGAAATCTGGTATAACTAGAGGCTTAATTCACCCACATGTTTTTATAAGTTTATCTGAAAAGATCTTTGTATTAACATCCTCAGCTATACCCAGCTACGAGCTGTAGGACCTAGACTTTTGATGTTGCAAAAAAGTTAGTGAATGCTCCATGGCTGCAGATGGAGGGGACTCCGTACACAAGCATCTTTCTTCCTATAACAAAACCTTGGTTGACTGAGTCTAAATTAAATTACATTGCAGGTGTTTAGCTTTCACATTACCTCTAAGGCCGCTTTCAAACAGACGTTTTTCAGGCACTTTTGCGCTAAAAATAGCACCTGTAAAGCGCCTGAAAAACTCATCCCATTCACACTGGGGCAGTGCTCTTGCAGGACATTAGGAAAATTCCTGCAAGCAGCATCTTTGGGGCGGGGCGGTGTATATGGTGATGGAAAATCAGTTGTTTTCTCTTGTATCCTTTTATACTTCAGGTTCTCATGAGACTTCACACATAGCCATAGAAATGGACACATAGTTACTGGCACAGTTGAAGCTGAAAATGTTAAGGTATGTATGTAATATTACACAGGTAGTGTCAAATATGTGTTCTTCTAGAGGACATTTCTAAATGTATATAGATATATGTAGTAATTTCTCATTTGTGTTATTAAATGTTTATTTGCGAGTCGTTTAGCTGCATTTAGGGAAAATAGAATTGTCTGGATCTGATTAGAAACTCTAAACACGCCTAAACCCACTTCAAAGTGGAAACATATAAAAACACACAAAACAATGAACTGGGAAGCCTAGCAGTCATTTATACTTGTCAATAGCTTGTGTAGGAATTATTGACCTTGTCATATGTGAAGAATATGGTATTGTTTGTATCACCATGTCTTATTGCTAAAATGTCTCTGTATGCAATTCTGTGATCCCTCAAGGTAAAGTAGATGTCTTTGCCCTGTATCCACTATGTATGTATGCTTGTAGTTTGGAAAGTCAATACAACTTTACTGTAAAAAGAAAAAAAATACTTTCCAGATAATTTCTCCAGCGTTTAGAAATGCTAAACACAAGAGTGGAAGTGTGAACAAGGTAGCATACATCTTGCGTCACAAGATACTCTGGTATCACAGCACTCATAAACCACCATCCCACCTACAGCTCCAATCCACACATGCAGAGGAGAACACCAACCGTAAAAATAAAAAAATGCTAAATAAGTTCTGGGTGCATTAATATGTGGCCAAAACCAATAAGGACTATAACACAGATGGATGGAAAACTAAATATACCACAGTCTTAAAATACACTTAAAAAGCAAAAAAGGTGGGTAGCCTTGAATCTAGACATCGCACTACTGCTAAACACTGGTCTGATGCTTGCTATGGGGGCTGGGGACACACACACAGCGCAGCTAAACACCACCCCCAGTCCTTCCTCACAGAATTTGACTGATTGCAGTGGGAGCCAATGGCTCCCGCTGCTCTCAGTAAAGCCCTTGATTGCAGAAAGAGAGCAGAGTGGTGCTGCTGGCAGGACAGCGCTTGATCGAGGTGGGTGGTCAGGTAAGTGTTTAGGGAAGGGGGAGCGGAGGCCCACAGTGGATTTTTAATTTTTTTTTTACCTTAACTGGTTCCCGACTGGCTTGCGTACTTTTACTGCTGAACTTTGACAGCGTCTCACGAATCGCCGTCTTTAAACGGCGGCTCGCGCCTGTGAGGGTCCGCCCGAGCCGTGATTGTTTAGGAGAGGAGAAACACGGGGAACCGACAATTTAAACATGGTAGTTCCCCGCGCTGTCAGGCAGCATGACCGAGATCTACTGATCCCGTCACTGGGATCAGTTAAATCTCTGGTGCCCCTGACAGCCCATCCCCCTCACAGAACACACTCAGGGAACACAGTTAACCCCTAGAAAGCAACTAGTTGAACTAGTTAAAGCGACGCAATGCCGAATCGCAAAAAGTGCTCTGGTCCTAACATGATAAATCCTTCCGGGGTGAAATGGTTAAAGTGGATGTAAACCCTCACATATACCCAGTGAAGTGACCAGCCTCAGATGATACACAGAGATGAAACAAATCTCCTTACATAATTTTTACATGTATATCTGCTGTCTTCAGCTTTACATATTCTTTAGAATGCACATGGTGTTAGAGATTTTCTCTTCCTGTTTAGCACTGAGAGTGGATTCTTGGCATACAGCTAAGACAGCTGATTAGAAGTAAGGCACACCCCTCATCCACATAGGCAAAGGAAGGAATGTTCAGGGCTGTGCTGTGACAAGACAAGCTCTCTGCTAATCTATTTATAGCAACCTCCCTTGACACAAATTAAAGGCTGGTTTTATCTTGGTTGATGGAGAACTTGTCAAAAGTTATCATGCTGATAACAGAAGAACAGAGCAGCAGAAGTACTTAGGACTTATTGCTTTGAAGAGAGATAAGAAACCACTACAGATATGTGTGCTTAGGTCAAATTTCCTGAATCAGGTTTACATCCACTTTAACCACTTCACGCCCACGCTATAGCTGAATGACTGCTACAGTGCGGGCCTTAATTGCCTGGAGGCCATCAATAGACGTCCTCCTGTGCACAAGCAGCCTGCACGCTCTGTGATCACGGAGTCAATGAGACTCGGCTGATCGCAGATTGGTGTAAGGGGCCGATCTCTGCCCCTTACCACGTGATCGGCTGTCAACCATTGGCAGCTGACCATGTGATGTAAACAAAAGATCACCGGCTTCAGACAGAGACATCAGTCCCGCAAACAGAGAGGCACTGCTGCTATGCTGTGCCACCTGCCAGTGCCACCTATCAATGTCCATCAATGCTACCAACCAGTGCCCACCAGTGCTGCCTCAACAGTGCACATCAATGAAGGAGAAAAATTACCTGTTTTCAAAATTTTATAACTATGAAACTGTTTTTTCTTTTACGTTCACTGACAGACGCAGCCCTTCATTGACAAGTTGGGGGTTATATGCACATCCAACCAGGAGTAGACTAGGCAAATAGAAAGAAAGCAAGCTGACCCCTCCCAGGGGGCCGTCCTCTCGCTAACATATAACCACCCTGCTGTGCATAGCATATCAGTTTTATTATGCCTAGTGCAAGGAGTTAGACCTGGTTCCCTTATGGGATCTGCGGTTTCCCTTTTTTTGCTACCGCTTTTTGTTTTTCTCAAGCTATCTGATGAAGACTGCTATCAAGAAGCCGGCTGGGGCATAGAGGATATCCAGAATCCTGAACTTTCCCCAGCGCGGCCGACCAATGCGAGCATCATGCCCGTTCCGTGCGGGTGGCCAGTGGGTGACCCCCACTTGCGCCCAGTGACCGGACCTTGTTCCTGTCCAGGGGCCTGTGGCCTGCAGCATCCCTCTCCGGCAGTGGGAGGAAGGTCTGCAACCGGGTGGCTACCCGCTAGGCCCGTCGGACTGGTGAGTGACCCCCTCTCTTCCCCCCCTAGGGGCGCGGAGGGGGGGCTGGGCGATTTTAGCGATTTGAGCCGGCCGGTGGAGGGTGTTTTGCTAGGGCTAGAGCTCCCCTGGGTGTTTTTCACGAACCCTCCTACACCTCCCCCCTCTCCCCGCACCGCACCCCGCGTTTCCGATCCGCCATGCGGTGATCCGCTGCCATTTTGCGGTGGATTGCGGCCATTTTGCCGTAGCTGCGCCCATTTTCTTGGGGTTTTCCCTCTAGTGTTGAACGGCGGCCATTTTGCCGTAGTCGCGGCCTGTACTACAGGCTTTGGCTTCTTGTGACCGCTCGGCGGCCATATTGGATGTGCCTGGGAAGAATAACATGCTGCTAGCCGATGCTCTCTCTTTCACCCTGGGACAGCGTGGATGGCACAGGCGGCGCAGGCTCTGACTGGTGGTCTCTGAGCACTCCTACTGGGACGCAGAGCTTTGTGAGGCATCAAACAGGAAGTATAGCTGGGCTCTCCCTGGGGTGCTGGTAGCGGTGGGTGCAGTTCTCCTGGGGTCTCCCTGGTTGATCTGTGGGGCTGCATTGTGGGGGTGTCAGGGCGTTTTTTTTCTGCCTGTCAGGTCCGGTGGCACAATGGCGGATGACCTGCGGTTCCTTCTGAGGAGGAGTCAGCGGCAGCGCAACCTGCGCTAGGGACACTGGTGTCCCTGGACCGGCTTAAAGCAGTATTTGGGGAATTTCTTCCCCGGGCGGTGCCTAGCCGTGGTAAGGGGGCCCCTAAAAAGCGTCCGCCTCCCCCTCTTTCATCAGGGGAAGAGTCTGAACAGGAAGTGGCCTCGGGGGTCACGGGGACCCCCATGGAGCTCTCACAGGGCGAGCTGGAGCTCTCGGATGGCGAGGAAGACCAGGGGGCCTTGGTTGCGTGCGAGAAGGCCCTGGTGGCCGCACTGATTGCTGATATCTGTGCGTCTTTGCGACCGGACCAAGCAGGGGAGTCGCAGGAGACCGCTTTCGTTTGTGGGTCTGCTAGGCCACCCAGGTCCCCTAAGGCTTATCCTTATGATCAATTTTTTGACCATCTGGTCTATCGGGAATGGCAGCGTCCGTAGACTTCCTTTGCCCTGCCCAAACGCTTCGCTTTACATTATCCATTTGAGGATAGCTTTGTGAAGTGAGCATCCCCCACAGGTTGGCAGGGTCAGCCATGGCGGCGCAATCTCTTTCTGAGTGTGCGCTTGAGCTACAGAATGTTTTGGGCTGCGGGAGGTTGCTGGAGGCGTCGCAGAGAGCAGACCATTTGTTTCAGGGTCTTTGGTACCTGTGTGACGCAGCTCTGGTCCTGCTTCCCATGTTGTATAAAATGTCTGTTTTCACAGTCATTATCATATGGGTACTCTGGTTACGCTCCTGGTCGGGTGACCGTGCGTCTAAGAAGGGGCGCTTATCTCCACATTCCCATTTGTCTCCGGCACCAGCGCTTCCTGCGCTTTGCGGTGGGAGATCTGAATTACCAATTCGTGGCACTTCCTTTCGGTCTGGCCTCGGCTCATCGGGTGTTCACCAAACTGGTGGCCTCCGGTGATGGCGCTATTGAGGCAGAGAGGCATTACGGTGGTAGCATGCCTCGACGACCTGCTCCTGAGAGCGGAGTCTGCTTCAGCTCTGGAGGAGAACATGGCTATCACCGTGGCCTCGTTGAAAGACTTTGGCTGGCTGATCAATCTGCAGAAGTCGACATTGATCCCGTCCTGTCACCTGGAATTCCTGGGTCTGATTCTGGACACAGAGCAAGCGAAGGTATTCTTGCCTCCGGCCAAGTTGCTGACACTGCAAACGGCGGTGCGAACTCTGCTGGCACGCCAGTGGTCCTCCTTACGATTCTGTATGCGGGTGTTGGGGCTCATGGTTTCAGCCTTCGAGGCGGTACCTTGCGCCCAGAGTCACACTCGGCTCCTTCAGCGAGCAATTCTGTTATGGTGGGACAGGTCTCCGCTGTCCCTGGACCAGCTGATCGGATTGGATCATCAGACCAGAGGATTGTTGGCCTGGTGGCTTCGGGCCCCGGCTCTAGCATTGGGGGGGGGGTCATTTCTCTCCCTGAATTGGTCCTGGGGCAGCTGTCTGCTCAGGGCCGCTAGTCGGCGCAGGAATCCCATCTTCCGATCAATGTGCTGGAGTTGTGGGCGATCAGGCTCTGCCTCTCCCACTGGACGGTGAGGTTGCGCGGTCTCCCGGTTCGGGTCCAGTCGGACAACGCCACGGCTGT
>BLSH010107758.1:1359513-1382689 GCA_018402905.1 Glandirana rugosa
AAAAAAAAAAAAAATTAAAAAAAGGAACCCCCCCCCCCCCCCCGAAAAAAAACACAAAAAAACACACCTATAGTCAACTATCCAGATTGTTACGGGCAAATATGAAATAAAAAAAAATGTCTAGGGAACAGTCAGTTCTCTAGCTGTGCTGGGAACTCAGCCTGCTCTCTCCCAATGATCAGACTTGTGCTGACACCCCCCACCCTGCACAGCCATTCACTGTCTCTCTGAGCTCCTTATGTAGCCAAGAACAGAGGTTATGTGATCACTAATATAAAAAAAAATTCCCCCACCCCCCTCCCCTTTTTTTTTTTTTTTCTTTTTTTAAATGTATACACAAATGTTTTGTCTCATTTCTATTTTAAACTGAAAGGGTTGTTTTACAAGGTGAGGGTTCACATTGACTTTAAAGTGGTGGTCAACTCGGGAAAAAAAAAAAAAAAAACCTGCAAAAAACAAAAGGCATAATGAGCTAGTATGCATCGTATACTAGCTCATTATGTAATACTTACCTTGGAACAAAGCTGTTGCAGCCGCCCGCACCACTGTGACTGGCGACGTGTTTCTTCCGGGTTCCATGGCTCCGGCCAATCACATAGCGGGGCTCCAACACTGATTGGCTGGAGCCGCGCCGACGTCACTCCCGCGCGTGCTTACGGGAGCCACCGATTACGGCACATTTAGGCCCCATACACACAGGCACTTTTACAGCCGCGTTTTTGAGCTTTTTTTGCAGCTTAAAAACACATCTCCATGTTATTCAATGGCCCCAATACACACATTGACGTTTTTGAGTTGTAAGTGGAATCTGCGTTTTTAAGCTGCAACAAGAACCCACGACCAGCAAGTACTGAAGCTGCAGCGCTACGCCGATAAAAGCTCAAAAACGCGGCTTAATGTCGTAGACACAGCATCAGGCGTTTCTCTGCCTATATTCAAAATCAATGGTTCCCTATGGGAGCCCATTGATTTGAATAGAAGTCGCACCAGAAATCGGATCATGATGTTCCAACTTGCGGTGCGACTTGTGTGCCGAGGGTCTTGAAGGAGAACCCCGCAAAAATTACCAAAAAATTTGCATGGGGCCCCCCCCAAGAGGTATGGATTGCTCAAAATCCATACCAAACCCTTATCCGAGCACGCAGCCTGGTAGGCCAGAAAAGGAGGGGGTGAGGACGAGCGAGTGCCCCCACCCTCCTGGACCATACCAGGCCGCATGCCCTCAACATGGGGGGGTGGGCAATTTAGGGCACCCCAAAGCACCTAGTCCCCATGTTGATGAGGACAAGGGCGCCTCTTCCCAACAAACCTGGCTCTTGGTTGTCGGGGTCCGGGGTGGGCGGGCTTATTGGAATCTGGAAGCCCCCTTTAACAAGGGGGCTCCTAGATTCCACCCCCACCCTATGTGAATGAGTATGGGGTACATCATACCCCTATCCATTCACCTAAAAAAAAGTAACACACTACACAGGTTTTTAAAATAGTTTATCAAATCAGCTCCGGCATCTTCTCCCCTTTCCAACTCTTCTTTCTTCTGCGGGGGCTTCTATCTTCTGCTCTTCTCCGCTGTCTTCTCCCTCTTCTCTTCTTCCCATGTTGATTCGTCTGTCTCCCATTCGAATGCCGGGTTCGTGCTCTGCAGTGGCTTATATTAGCATGGGACGGGGCCACCCACTGACATCATCTGGAAGCCACTCCCCTTATGACATTACAGCCCACCCTGTGATGTCATAAGGGGCAAGGCTTCTGGACATCGTCAGCAGGTGGCCCGCGCCAATATAAGCCGCTGCAGAGCACGGGCCCGGCATTCGAGTGGGAGACAGCGACGAATCAACATGGAAAGAAGAGAAGAGGGAGAAAAAGAGAGAAGGTTCCCCTTCAAGATCCTCAGCACACAAGTCGCATCATCATGATCAGACTTCTGGTGCGACTTCTATTCAAATCAATGGGCTCCCATAGGGAACTATTGATTTTGAATAGAGGCAGAGAAACGCAGCTCAAAGCCAGCGCGGAAAAAAACGTGCTTTGACGTCAATGCTGAACGCTGATAAAAATAGCATTTTTAACGTGGCTTTTTTCCTGGCGCCGGTACACCTCGTTTTTTTAAACGCCTGTGTGTATGAGGCCTAAGTGAAGAAAATGGCACTCTGGGGCCGATTCTTCAGTGCGAATGTGCCAATGACGTTGGCACATGCAGATACGGGGAATATCTCCTAAACTGTGCAAGTTTAGGAGATATTCCCGGGACCTACAGGTAAGCTGACAACCACTTATCAGTGCTTTGACTTTAGAACTATACTAAATGCTCCCAGTGGTCTTCTTGGGGGCAACACCTTTGTGATCTAGTTAAAATATAAATCATGAGCACAAGAAAGGTGAAACATGCAGTATGCCAAGTCTGCAAACTGGAAACATTGTATTCAAAGGAAATGTACAAAGATGAATAAACTGGTAACCACTGAGCAAAGCCTGGACCACCGCGCAATGCCAATTTAGCGTCTATACGTATAAACTACAGTCATGTAGAAAGTAAGTACACCGCAGGATGGTGAGTGTCTGTGAACAGCAATTTTCAAATCTTGCCACAGATTCTCAATTGGATTTAGGTCTGGACTTTGACTGGGCCATTCTAACACATGAACATGCTTTAATCTAAACCATTATATTGTAACTCTGGCTGTATGTTTAGGGCCATTGTCCTGCTGGAGGGGTAACCTCCACCCCAGTCTCAAGACTTGCAGACTAACAGGTTTTCTTCTGTATTTGGCTCCATCCATCTTCCCATCAACTCTGATCAGCTTCCCTGTCCTTGCTCAAGAAAAGCATCCCAACATGATGCTGCCACCACCATGTTTCACGATAGGGGTGGTGTGTTCAGGGTGATGCGCAGTGTTAATTTTCTGCCATACATAGCGCTTTTAGGCCAAAAAGTTCATTTTGGTCTTATCTAACCAGAGCACCTTCTTCCACGTTTGCTGTGTCTCGCACATGGCTTCTCGCAAACTGCAAACGAGACTTCTTACGGCTTTCGTTCAACAATGGCTTTCTTCTGGCCACTCTTCTATAAAGGCCAGATTTGTGGAGTGCATGACTGAGTTGTCATGTGGACAGATTTTCCCACCCGAGCTGTGGATACTGCAGCTCCTCCAGAGTTACCATGGACCTCTTGGCTGCTTCTCTGGTTAATGCTTTCCTTGCCTGGCCTGTCTGTTTAGGTTGACGGCCATGTCTTGGTAGGTTTGCAGTTGTGCCATACGCTTTACATTTTCAGATGATGGATTGAACAGTGCTCCACGAAATGTAAGCAGGGTTAGGTTAAAAAAAAAAAAAAAAAAAATCCCAAGCTTTGAACTTCTCCACATCTTTATCTCTGGCCTGTCTGGTGTGTTCCTTGGCCTTCATGATGCTGTTTGTTCACTATGGTTCTCTAACAAACCTCTGAGGGCTTCACAGAACATCTGTATTTATACTGAGATTAAATTACACACAGGTGGACTCTATTTACTAATTAGGTGACTTCTGAAGGCAATTGGTTCCACTAAATGTTAGGGGTATCAGAGTAAAGGGGGCTGAATACAAATGCATTCCACACTTTTCAGATATTTGTAAAAAAAATTAGAAAACCATTTAAAATGTTCCTTCCACTTCACAATGATGTGCCACTTTGTGTTGGTCTATCACATTAAATCCCAACAAAAACATTTACATTTTTTCGCTGTAACATGATAAAATGTGTAAAATTTCAAGAGGTATGTGTAATGATATCACATGCTGGACACACGAAAACTGGCAACCATTATGTCAAACGTACGCCATGACGGTTTTAGCTTAACGAAGACAGTCACACTGCAACTACCTCACTCCTGGTCCCCCCCTCCCTTCAGGTTAGGAATTCATGGGTCATCTTGCAAGGCCCCAAGAGGTCTGGATGTGTTTTGCCAGGCTTGATCATAAACAAGTAAACCAGATCCATTAAGAGATAGCACAGCATGCCTTGAGCTAATGAGTGTCATAAAAGAGGTACTCAGGCAGCTGTGACCTTTTCAGAGACCCCTAATCAATTTAAAGCTTAGAAATTCACCCATGTTTTATAACTCAAGACAGGAAGGTGACATCTTAAGAAAAAGTACATAGTTGAATGCGGAATTGGACACGTAACAAATGGAGTCCAAACATCGATAAGTCTGGCCATATGGGGGACCCCTGGTAGTTTCTGTCCCTCCCAGGGTAATGGAATAGTGACAAACCTGTCGTGTTTGGACTTATTTTAATGCAACTTTCAGGCTAAGCTCGAATTCCTTAGTGTTGGGTCTGCACTGTGATCATATCCCGAGATATGATATTGATACAGAAAAATCGCATATCAGGGAGGGTTGTTATTTCACGGTCCACCCCGGACAGCCCACAGGCCCTCCTTACCCATGTAAGTGGTCAGGGGCACATATGGCCCCACCCCTTTGCTTCCAGAGAAAAAGGGAATAGACCGGACAGTGCTCAGTTATTTTGCCATCAAACAACAACCATCTGAGAACCTGTGGACTCAAATCGACAAATCAGTCACAGACATTCCTTGCAAGTATAATTCTCCATTCCCTTCTGCCTTATCTCTGCCTTATCTCTTTGCTGCTGTATATCATCTTTATTGCTTTGTAACACGATTTTTCTGTACCAATTTTGACCTTTTCATTATTAAACCTTATTCTGAAAAGTGTTAATCTTGTCCCTAAAGCTCTTAATAACAAACCTGTTCCTTTGAAGAGTGCTACTGTTTAGGATAAGTCATCTGAATATCCCGGTCTGTGGCGACAGCGTGTGTTACAGGTGATTATTCTACAATCCTAATTGGTATTTATAAGATCTCGGGTCTTCTGGCTGTTCTCCAGAAGAAATTTGTTTTTTTTTGCAAAATTGTCGCTCTTCCTTTGTTTATAGCGACGATCAGAAATAACGCAACGGTGATCAAATACCACCAAAAGAAAGCTCTATTTGTGGGAAAAAAGGACGCAAATTTTGTTTGGGTACAACGTCGCATGACTGCGCAATTTTCAGTTAAAGCGACGCAGTGCCGAATCGCAAAAAGGGCTCTGGTCCTAAAGGGGAGAATCCTTCCGGGGCTGAAGTAGTTAAAATGAAGTTGCTACCCAGCTTTCTCTATGTGCTCCAGCATGCGCCGGAGTGGATCCCCAAAAAATTATTCAAATCAATCAACTCCAACCTGATTGCCTTTCTTTGGGGCTCATTGCAACCAAGGTTTAAACTGACAGTCCTACAACGCCCATGGTTACAGGGAGGACTGGCTTGTCCAGACCTCCACAAATATTTTCTGGCAGCCCTGCTCACTCATGCCCACAATTGGTTCCTGCAGGATAGGACGAATGTAGCGGTGGCCCTGGAGGCCGCATATGTGGGCTCTTTTGAGGCCCTCAAAAATCTATTGTACAGGAACACTGTGGCTTCCCAAGCCTTAACCACAGCCATGAGAGCAGTGCTGAGGGCCTGGTCATCGGCTCAGGCTCTTAGACCTGGTCCTTCCGGCCACCACTCACCACACACTCCTCTCTGGCACAATCCAACACGGTCGGAGTTTTGCCACCGTACCCGAACCGCAAATTAGGGCAGTGAAGGGCATTAAGTATCTTGAACAGCTTTGCTCTGCAGGTTAGTTGAAGTCCTTCGATACCCTAAAATCACAGTTTGATCTTTCCGATACCTACTTTTTTAGATTCCTCCAGCTGAGACATGCCTTTCGTACACAGTTCAAGCACCAGCCCATAGCCTTCTATACCTCAGCTCTAGAAGACACTATTAGAGAGGATACCCTCACCAAACCCCTTTCTAGCATCTACAAAACTATGGCCCCCTCAGTTCACAGTGGACTAGAGTCCCACAGAGATAGATGGGTGCTGGATGCCCCTGATCTATATGATGAGGACTGGGAAGAAATATGGGGAGGCCCCTTCCTCCAGATGGAATCTGTGAAAGACAGACTGATCCAATTTAAAATCCTACATAGGATCTATTTAACACCTGCACGTCTACACAGAATATATCCCGCTGTCCTGGCTGGGTGCTGGAGGTGCGTGGCGGACTCTGCAGACTTTCTCCACATATACAACCATTCTGGGCGGGGGTGGCCTTGGCCATACAGTCCGTGACCACTATTCAAGTTCCCCAGACGGTGGGGGTCTGCCTGCTGGGTCTGGTGGGCGCCCTGGCGCACACCCGGGCCTCTAGAACGCTGATAGGGTTGCTCCTGTTCTATGCCAGGAAAGACATCCTCCTACACTGGAAATCCCCGTCAGCTCCAACCCTGGCATCCTGGAAAAAATGAATTAATGTTAACCTGCCGCTATACAAGGCTACCTACTTGGCGAGAGGATGCCCAAAAAAATTTCATAACGTTTGGGACATTTGGGTGGAGGACCTGTTTACCAATTCTGATCCCGAATCCTCCAACTAGTCCAGGGCAAAGTAGGGGTAGAGATACGTGTAAGAGCATGATAAACCAATGCCCACCCCATGAACTAAGTAAAGGGGTCTCCCTCCTAAACAATGACCAGATGTGACCTATGGATGGCTGCTGCCTATACTTTCTGACAATTCAAGTGCCTACTGGAGCGATGAGTGTTGTTAGTATGGAGGTTGATGTTAGATTTGTTGTGATGTGTTAACTCGAGCCTGGGTATGCCCGATAGGCTCGGTTTTGTAACTAAAATGAAAATCAATAAAAAGAATTTAAAAAAACAAAAAAAAAAAAACAAAAAGGACCAGTTTATTGTCCTTAAAGCGGAGTTCCACAGAGTATTTTATTTTTTTAACATCATTCAAGTCCTTTGCCTATATAGACTTACCTTTGAAGGAAAAAAAAAAAAATTATACTCACCCCAAGTCGCTTGTTGCTAGGAGGTCTCTGTAATCTGCCCCTATTTGGTCCTAGGCTCCTTTTCACTTCCTGCTTCCCCTGGCCTCTTGGGAGATGTGACTCATTTCCCAGGAGTCAGTGGGCTTCCCTGTACTGTAAAATCATGTTATTTCCAGACAGGAAATGATGCGATTTAAGGCAGACCGAGATCGAGGAGTGCATGATGGTTATCCACCATGCACTTCTTTCAGGAAGAGACGACAGGAGACCCAGGATGGGCTTCAGGTGCCCTCATCTAAAATGGAAAAGTCCAGCAGTGAGAGAAACGAAATTGTGAGTAAAAAATGCATGTAATTACTAGGCGGTTTGAAAGTAAAGAAACAAAAAGGTTACATCTATTTAGTATTAAAAGAGTGGATGCCAAAAAAAAAAATATTTTTTTTGGGTGGAACTCAGCTTTAAGACTTTAGGGGAGCCAGACTGTGGCCAGCAGGAGTGGAAATTTTCCTGGCATCAGTAGGAATAAACATTGCCATGTTTTGTATTAGGGGGAAGAATAGTACCCCATAGTTGATAGCTTTGGGAGGAATAGTGCCCCATTTTGATGTCAGTGGGATAAATGGTGCTCCACTGTTGATGTCAGTTGCCAGAATAGTGCCTTGTATCAGTGGGAGGAATAGTGCCCCAAACACCAGATAAAGGCAAAGGGCCGCATCCAGCCCCCGGACAGCAGTTTGGAGACCACTGGTTTAGATCAAAAGCCTGTATCTTGTACTGTACAATTAGGCAAAGTATGTACACTCCCTATATTTCCTTCAAATCCATAAAATTAGACCCTATGTTCCAAATTACAGTAGACGATTATACAACTCAGATGTCTCGAGTCTGATATAATCATTTCTATTGACGGCCGTTTTACTGGCGCCTTAGCTGCATTTTACCAGCGCTTTTGCACCGCATTTCGGGCACATTTTAAATGTCACGTGACAATACACAGCAAAGACCCGTGTTGTGGCGATTCCGAATCGCTTCGGAAGCACTGCCCATTTATTGCAATAGGCAGGGGCG
The DNA here is from genome assembly GCA_018402905.1 of Glandirana rugosa. Lineage (NCBI taxonomy): Eukaryota > Metazoa > Chordata > Amphibia > Anura > Ranidae > Glandirana > Glandirana rugosa. The sequence continues at coordinate 1,367,444 of BLSH010107758.1, forward strand.
TTTTGGGAGCGCTGTATACAGCGCTCCCAACCCGCCCCAAAGATGCTGCTTGCAGGACTTTTCCAAACGTCTGAGAGTGGAACCTGAAATGGATCTTTTAACATGATTTTGAACCAAAAGCACACTAGCAATTCCACCAAGAAATGGTTTAAAAAGAAAAAGAAAAAAAAACAAAACAAAAACAAAAAAAAAAAAAACAGGGCCTGGTCAGAGCCCTGACTTGATTCCCAAAGGATTGTTGTGGGTGGATTTGAAACGGGTAATTCATGTAAAGAAACCTACAAACAGCTTGCAACTGAAGTGGTCAAAAATATCACAGAGTTGATGTTAGAGACCAAGTTACGCAAAACATGTACAAGTAATTTCTGCTATAGAGAACAATGCCAAGGGTGTACTTACTTTTCCATAATACACCATTATATCTAATAATATTTGTGTTGAATAAATTATTTCAAAGGTCAACTTTATTGTGCTTTATCAAAAAATATCACCTTTATCTGTAGACTGTATGAATGAAGAACTATGTTGAAAAAGTCAACAATTTCCATGGTGTATACTTGGCAAGTATGGGGTGTATAAAGAGTGTGCTTGGCATAAGGTGTACTTGGTGAGTAAATGGCGAGTAGGATAAAGGGGTGGCCTTTGAGGCAAAGCTATCTGTAATCTCAGTTGCACCATAAAAGTGTAATTTGTATAATAGCTTTAATCTGACTGCTACACACCACTTTCAATTGCTCTTTCCAAGTGCATTTGTTGCTGCTTTCACATCCTAAGAGGTAGGAGTATTTATTATTACTGCTTTTCACTGAATGTTTGCTAGTGCAACAAGTGCAAGCACTTTGTGTTTTCAAGAACACTGCACTTAATTTCACTAATGTAGTGAGTGCTTTGATTTCTGGTGTAATTTTCAATTGTAAATGGACATCCAAGTCTATCATCGTCTAACAGTATGGGCAAAACATCTTGGTTGAGCAAACTTACATTTGTACAAAGCAGCCCAAAAACCTGTCACAAGTGTCAAAATGGGGGCTGCCATTGCAGATGACCTTTCTGTAATGCTGACTTGCCTGGCTGTTCTGGTGACCCACCACTTCACTACGTCATTACTCCACAAGTCTACAGATCAGTAAATTATTGTTGGATGTTCTTATCTGCATATCTGTTCTCGGCTGATGTCTCAAAATACTGAAGCCAGGTCACAGACAGCCAGACAACTAACATTTAGCAGACGAGGTCAGCAATGGCAGTCTACATAATTCTTTTAGTACATGTTTTCTTCAACACTCGCTTCCGGACCTTTTTTTTTTTTTTTTTTTTTTTTTTTTTTTTTTTTATACCACATGATACTGGCACTACTGTTCTCAAATCTTTCCATGTAAACTAAAGGCTGCTATAGTGGTGGATTTTTGTGTACAAATCGACGCGGACCCTGACTTATTACACTGACATTGAAAGGGTTAAAGTGGTTTGCTTTTTTTTTTTTTTTTTTAATAACAAACAAGTCATTCATACATACCTCCTCTGTGCAAGGGTTTTGCACAGAGTGGTCCCGATACTCTTTTCTGGGGTCCTTCAGCGGCGCTTCTGGCTCCTCCCTGCATCGAGTGCCCCGTCGGAGAAGAGCTCTCTCCATCGGGGCACTCATGCGGGCGCGCTCCCGTGTCCTGCTGCTGCGTCCATTGACACAGACAGCAGAACTCTGCCCTGCCACGTGTCATTGCATTTGATTGACAGCATTGGGAGCCAATGACTGCACTGCCATAAATCTATCCAAATAAGGATCCGAGACACCGGATGGAGCAGGTGTGCTCGTCCTAAGCGCAGGAAAGATCGGGCTCGGGTAAGTATTAGGGGGGCTCTGGTGCATCACAGGAGGTTTTTCACCTTAAAGCATAGAATACATTAAGGTGAAAAACCTTGGGACTTTATAAATTTCTCTGTATAAAATATCCAAAAGTATGGGCGGCACAGTGGTGTAGTGAGTAGCACTTTCGCCTGGCAGCAAAAGGGTTGCTGGTTTGAATCCCGACCACGACACTACCTGCCTGGAGTTTGCATGTTCTCCCTGTGCCTGCGTGGGTTTCCTCCGGGTACTCCGGTTTCCTCCCACACTCCAAAGACATGCTGGTAGGTTAATTAGATCCTGTCTAAATTGTCCCTAGTATATGTGTGAATGTGAGTTAGGGACCTTAGATTGTAAGCTCCTTGAGGGTAGGGACTGATGTGAATGTACAAAGTATATGTAAAGCGCTGCGTAAATTGACAGCGCTATATTAGTACCTGAAATAAATAAACAAACAAACAAAAAGTCTTACCATGTGGGGTGGAGAAAAGACTGAGAAGTATAATACAGCTAGGTTGAACTCCATGTTCAATCAGAACTTTAACTGCTTCAATAACAGTATTGCCAGTACCTGCAGGAGAAATGCAACAGAAAAATGATGACAGAAAAACAAAAATAATAGGTAAGGGGAAAACCCTTTTAAAATTTGATCTCAACACATTAATAATCTAATTCTTAATATCACTATTTAATCACACAAAATACACATACATACACATTGATCAGCCATAACTTTATGACCAATGACAGGTTAAGTGAAGAACACTGATTACCTGGTTACAATGGCATCTGAAAGTCAGTAGGATAGATTAGGCAGCACGTTAACCCCTTCCACACCGCGCGCAGTATATTTACTGCGGCAGTGTGGACGTGTCCCATGAATCGCCGTAAATAAATGGCGATTTGCGGAGTGGCCGCTAGGGGGCGTGCAAGCGGCCACAGCAAAAGAACGGGGAACCGCCGATGTAAACACGGTGGTTCCCTGTTCTGTCAGTGGGATCAGTTAGATCTCTTATGCCCATAACAGGGGTTAGCCCCTCCAGGTCGATGGACGGTGTGTGGTGAGCGTTCTGAGGAGTGAGGATATTATACTCAGAGGGGGAGAGCTAGTGAGGGATCCGGTTTCTGACCCAGGAGAGCTGCAGATCTCAGGGATAGGAGGGACCTGAATTATCCCACTGATGAGTCTATGTATATTTTATTTATAAGCATGTGAGTGTTTTTATTGAAGTTTTTAATAAACCCTGATGTTAAACGGAATTACACGATGTTGGTGTAATATCATTTTGCATGAGCCTCATCGAGCCTTTGGTGAAGATTCTGAAGGAGGTTAAGAGGTTCGGACATAGTGAGGAGAAAATGGTGTGCAATATATGAGGAGGAGGATATCCGAGTGTCTGTTAATCTGCTCAAAGGAGGATATTTGAAGGCGTTTTAATAACGCAGAGATGAGGGCACAGGGTGTTGTGTGCTTATCGCTTCACGTAGCTGCAACTGTCACGAATTTTGATGATTTATGTAACTGATGTGGAGAACAGGATAAACTATCAGGACTGTATTATATGGACTATTGCATGAACTCTAAACTCTAGGAATGAATTTTGTTGCACTTTATTAATGTATCACTTTGCACTTATGTAGTCTTTCTGCAAGGAGGATATATATATATATTCGCACTTTATGGATGTATGTACTATATTTAATCAGCATCTGTAGTTTTCACTTGATTTAGTTACAAATAGCGCTGCACTCATAACTTTTAGTTATATTGATTATATGCTTGATTGACCACATTGAAGGGAGGTGGTGAATGCTGGCAGCAGGTGTGTATATAGCAGCTCACAAGGTTCAATACTTATTGTTGCTGACCAAGTACACAACTTCATGGAAATGGTATTCCCTGATGGCAGTGGCCTCTATCAGCAGGATAATGCGCTTGGTGAGATTACAAAAATGGCTCAACAAATTCAAGGTGTGGCCTCCAAATTCTCCAGATCTCAATTCAATCTAGCATCTGTGGGATATGTTGGAAAAACAAGCCCGATCCATGCAAGACCCACCTTGCAACGTTTACAGGACTTAAAGGATCTGCTACTGACAGCTTGGTGCCAGAAATTACAGCATTCCTTAAGAGGTCTTAGTGGGAGTCTATGCCTTAATGGGTCAGGGCTGTTTCGGTGGCAAAAGGGGGACCTACTCAATATTAGGTGTGTGATCAAAAATTTATGGCTGATCGGTGTATACATTAAATGCATTTTATTTATTTTCTATACTCATGCAGCACTGACACATTAAAAAATGTATTATAGGGTATGCTGTTTAGAGCCTTTCATGCTACCCTCTGTCCCAGTTTAAATCCATACTCTACAAACACACAAGGGCAAACCAACCAGTCAGTGAGACAGTAGCATAATTCATAAAAAAGGCTAAAAGAGACAACAGTATGGGGAGAAGTTCCCCGTACTAGCTGTCAGTTTTTTAAATCAGCACGGCCGTGTGAGGCTCAAAGTTCTGTGAATGAATGAACTATAAGTACCGACATCCTTTAGCTGATATCAGCTTGTAGATCTCAACGAACTACCACTGCGCTGTGAAGCACCGCGGTAGTTCATTGATTCTTCCTGTCAGTGTATCTGCTTGTCCGACAGGTCTGCAGGAGACCTTCACCACTTTACAGGCTCCCAAAAATAATAATCATTTTTTTACCTGCAAAAATGTGCATTTATTTTTTAACCACTTACCGACCGCCAGATATAGTCGACTATATACGGCGGCCCTTTGAAGAGGAATACCATTGTTATGGTAGCAGATAGCTACCAAAGCCCCAGTATCGTTTTTTTCAGCCGGCTTTTCTCTTTCAGATAAAAGTGGTCTCAGCGGCAGATTCGCCACAAGATCACTTTTAATCGCTGGCGGGATCTCCGTCTCCTCCATCGCTTACCGGACCCGCCAATAGCAGCGGAGATGATCGGGTCCTCACCCGTCCATGCCTGGAAGCTGAGTGAGCGGATGATGCTGCCCACTATTGTAGGGCGGAAGCGACGTCACAAGTCACTTCTGCCCATAGCTCTTAAAAGGGGACTTTTTTATTTTTTTTTTAACTGTCATTTTCTTTAAAAAAATGTTTTCTCCATTAAAGTGTAAATATGAGATTTGAGGTCTTTTTGACCCCAATTCTCATATTTAAGAGGTCCTGGCATGGTTTTTTTCTATTACAAGGAATGTTTACATTTCTTGTAATAGGAATAAAAAAGTGATCAATTTTTTTTTTTTAAAGAAAAGTGTAAAAATAAATATAAAGAAAAAAATTTTTTAAAGTGCCCCGTCCCTCCGAGCTTGCGCGCAGAAGCGAACGCATGCGCAAGTCCCGCACGCATATGAAAACATTGTTAAAACCACACATGAGGTATCGCCGCGATTGTTAGAGCGAGATCAATAGTTCTAGAACTATCTGTAGAAATTTTGAAACGTCACCAATAGAGATTTTTAAGTTGCAAAGTTTGTCTCCATTCCGTGAGCGGGCGCAATTTTGAAGCATGACATGTTGGGTATCAATTTACTCGGCGTAACATGATTTTTCACAATATGGAAAAAATTGGGTTAACTTTACGGTTTTATTTTTTAACTCAAAAAATGATTTTTTTCCAAAAAAGTTGCGCTTGTAAGACCGCTGAGCAAATACGGTGTGACAAAAAATATTGCAACGACTGCCATTTTATTCTCTAGGGCGTTATAAAAAAACAATATGTTTGGGGAATTTAAGTAATTTTATAGCAAAAAAAAAAAAATAAAAAAAAAACACAGATTTTATCTTGTAAACACCAAGTCCAAAAAATAGGCCCGGTCCTTAAGTGGTTAAGTGAACTTATCCTTTAAAAGCACGTGTCAAACACAAGGCCCGCGGGCCGTCCAGACCTTCTCATGTGGTCCTCGTACCCAGTTTTGCAGCCGGAATGTGGCAGAACTCCACTCAACGAGCCACCTCCAACTTTGACCCTCTGCTTCCACTCCCTGCAAGGTGAGGCAAAGCCCCCTACAAAAAGGGAGGTACTAGAGGCAGACAAGGTAGGAGAGAGATGCAAGGATGCTTCGGGGAGGTGGTGGGTGTTGTACATTGTGCATAGCACACCCCTGAACTTTGTATATAGCGCACTCCTGAACCCTGCAGTCTGTACAGAGTGCACTCCTGAGCTCTGCACTCTGTACATAACGTACTCTTGAACCCAGAACTTTTTACGTATCGCACCCCAGATACAATTATACTGCTAATGCAGGCTTTGATGAAATGGGAGTTTGACACCCCTGCTTTAAAGGAAACCTATCCTGTGAGAAACAAAGGTTCCGCTAGTGTGGTGTTTACATTCTGCAAATGCTAGCAGCCTGCTAGTCATGCTGACTTAGAAGTTAAGCAGTAATGGCAGTCTAGTTTAGGCTAGGTTCACACTAGCTCTGAAAAGCTAACCAGGGTGTGGCTAAGCAGCTACTGTCAGACATTCAGGAGGCGATCCCGGAGCCTTGTGATTGCCTATCGCCCCCGATGTTAACCCCTTCCCAGCCAGTGTCATTAATACAGTGCGTATCCCATAGTCTTTAGTCGCTATAACTTTTGCGCAAACCAATCAATATATGCTTGTTTGGATTTTTCTCCAACAAAAATATGTAGCAGAATACATACATATTGGCCTAAATTTGATTTTTTTTTATTGGATATGTTCTTAGCAGAAAGTAAAAAAAATTGTTTTTCGAAATTGTCTGTCTTTTTTTGTTTATAGCGCAAAAAAACAAACAAAAAAAAAACAAAAACAAAAAAAAAAAAAAACGCAGAGGTGATCAAGTACCACCAAAAGAAGAAAGCTTTATTTGTGGGGTAAAAAAAGAACATAAATTGTATTTGGGTACAGCATTACACGACCATGCAATTGTCAGTTAAAGTAACACAGTGCCGTATAGCAAAAAGTGGCCTGGTCATGAAGGGGGGTAAATCTTCCGGAGCTGAAGTGGTTAAATTACATTCTCTACTGCAGGGGTTTGACGTTTTGAAATTACATCTCAATGTGCTGATTAATGGTGCCTAGGCAAAGGCTGCAATAAGAGCCTTACTGCATCCCTTGTCAACAGTAAGAAATAAAGAGAATAGTCTGATTGGGGAATAAAAAAAAAAAAAGATTACCATTTTCCTTTGTTTTTTAATTTTAAAAATACCTGTTATAAGAGATATACAACATAACCCACATTGCTAGTCTCCTTATGAAAATGCTAGTTGCTGTTTCGGGTTTGCTACGGTATTAAGTCGCAGATCCAGAAAAGCATACAGCCAGAATATTCTGTATTTACTTTATATGTAAATGACTCAAGTATTAGTATGACAGCCAGGCAACTAACATTTTCAATAGCAGAATGGCAGCACGTATTTTACATATATGACAGGTGTTCTTTAGAGTAAATCTGAACAATACTGTTTGCCTGATCTGCCACTAGCACCATACATCAGGAACTCAATAGGTGACTACACAGCAGGTTGGTTTTCCTCTCTGTTGTAGTGAAAACCCCTTATCCTAGTCCACTCTGGATCCTGACCCATTGCCTCCCACCTCCTTAAGACTTACCATTGGCCTGTCAATGATCAAACTAATGGGATGTGGAAACATTGCTTGTTCTGTGAATGTGTAGCATGGACCCAGCTGGTGTGTATGTTCAAGCCATCAGTTACTGCTTATCTGTTTAGTTATTGTGATAGATTAAAGCGTATGCAAACTACAAAAAAGTAAGAAACAGTGCGATAAGAACAATCCTTACTTAGTATGGGGTACATTAACAAAACTTTCCTCCTGTAAATATCTGGTGGGAACTTTGCATAATAGACTTTGGCACGCTGTGTTTCTTCATCACTCTGGATTAAAATTTTTCCAATGCGGATGGAGCGGCAGCAGTCTCGCAGGCCCTGTTCCATGGCTTCACCTATAACGAGAAATAATGTGAGAGATTAGAATTAGGGAATAAAAAAAAAAAAACAGTTTCAGGAATTAAAGAAACACACAACAGTAAAGTTAGTCCAATTTTTTATGGAATGTGAAAGATGATGTTACACCGAGTAAATAGATACCTGACAGGTCATGCTTTAAAATTGAGCACGCTTGTGGAATGCCGTCAAACTTTGGTACTTAAAAATCTCCATAGGCCGTGCTTTAAAATTTTTTTTACAGGCTACCAGTTTAGAGTTGCAGAGAAGGTCTTGGCCTAGAATTGTTGCTCCTGCTCTTACGTTTGCGGAGAAACCTCACTTGTGTGGTTTGAACGGCGTTTACATATGAGGATGCAATGTACGTATGCGGACACTTTACTTTTTTTTTTATTGTTTTATTATTATTTTTTTTTTTTACACTTTCCCTTAAAAAGGGAAGCAGATTTTGGCCTTTCCAGCCGAGTTCCCGGCAATGTTTACTTCTGCTGGGCGTGACGTCATAACATCGCTCCCAGGCCTCCAAAGGTCAGAGATTGTCAGGGACCCATCTGGTCACCAGAAATCTCTATGCTCAAGTTCCGGCACCGGGGGATACCTTCTCCGGCTCGCCGATCGAGCCGGTAGAAGCACCGGAGGGCGGTTGGGGGGAAAAGAACTGCCATTATGATTGTTCTAACGGTGCAAGGAATTGCTGACCGAAAGAGGATATCTGGATGATGCCTGTAGCTGATTTGGTTTTGATTAGCTAGATCACAGAAACAATGCACTTGAACGTTGCAGGTTTTATAGAATGCCTGGTGCCCAATTAACAATGGAAAAACTATTTAGAAAAGAACTGGAATCAGAAGTGTATTTGTTCAAAAAAAAACTGAACCTAGCATGGCAGTTACCTACCACTCCTCATAATGCTCACTCCACAGTTTCCTTTTTCGAATTTCACTCCCTCATACTTATACCCTGCAAGGAAAAAAACAAAAAAACATTAGTTTGTCTTTGTTTTACTAAAAAAAACAAAAAAAACAGACATCAAGCAAAGAGAATCTTACCTGTCGGAGTAGTGACAGTGCATTCTGTATACGGTAGTTGGTTCAGACCCTCCTCAACCACCAACCGGATCTGCAACAACACCACCAATATACATTAGTCACATGCTCTATTGCAGTGGTCTCCAACTGCGGCCCCTGGACTGGACAAGGCCCTTTGCTTCCCATTATCTGGGCCCTTGAGGGACAGTTATTCCCATGGATATGAGGCATTATTCACCTCACCGATACAAACAATGAGACAATTTGACACCCAATGCACCATTCCTTCCACTGACACCAAAACTGGGGCATTATCCCCCCCCCCCCGACACCAATGATGAGACACTATTGCTCCTGCTTAGGCTACTTCCACACTGGGGTGGGCAGGACGCTATACCGCTGTTTCAGCGGCGATTTGGCGCCGCTATTCGGACGGCAGCGGGGCGCTTATAACCCCCAAGAAGGGGTTAAAAGCGCCGGCGCACGTCTCTTCTTAAAGTGGCTTTCAGCCGTTTCAGAAGCGCTGCCCATTCATTTTAAATGGGCAGGGGCGGTGCAGGAGTGGTGTATACAGCGCTCCCGCACCGCCCCAAAGATGCTGCTTGCAGGACTTTTCCGAACGTCCTGCAAGCACACTGCCCCAGTGTGAAAGCACTTGGGCTTTCATACTGGGGAGACAGGAGAGGTTGTTTACAAGCGCAATTTTAGCGCAAAAACGCCTGTAAAGCGCCTCAGTGTGAAAGGGGTCTAATACACTATGATGAGGCACTATTCTCCCTTCTATTGACCACATTCTTTACTCCCACTGATGCCGGAACGAAAAAAAAAACAAGCATGTACCACTAAAATATTTCAAATGCACCCCCAAAACCTTCAAAAATATTCATACATTTCCTAGCCTCCAATAAGCTATATGGGATTGGAACAAGAAGTTTTCTGCCATACCAGGTCACAGCAGCGCAAGGGACTCGTCACACTGAAGGGAAGTAATGTCCCTTCTTTTGTTTTTTAGGCAAACTTAGGCTTTGAATGAAAGAATAACTACAGTATTTTGATCATTATATACTCAGTTACTTTACAAAAAAATAAAACAGCATATTACTGGTAAATACACGTACCAACCGATCTGCAGAAAATACAAAATCTCCTCTGCTTGTGGTCCTGTAAAACAGAGAAATGCAGACAATGCATCACCATCATGTTACTAATCGCCACACCAGAGCATGATGTCAAGTATTTCCTGCCACACATGAGGTTTGTCCAATGTCCTCTGGAATCCTCAGTTATCATTTAGAACCAGCAGTATAAGACCTCCCAGTGTATGGATAGATCCCTTTCCTGCCTACCATCTTAGTGGTCCATCTTCTGGCAATTCTGCTGTAGCTACACTTAAAAAAATAAAGGAAAAAATAATACAAAACCTAGAAATGCAAGCAATATATAAGACCAAAAAGACCAAACCAAAAATCTGATAATAAATGAAGAAAAACCAAAAGTATCAATATTAATCTCAATACCCTTGGGGCATGGTGGATCACCAAATTATGCATGAATGCAGACTTGACTCACCACTAAGCAAATAATTTATGACAGCATTGCAACTAGGGTTGCCACCTCATCCCTTCAAAACAGAACACATATTAAATTACACAGGTTCTGTGGCTAAGGTGGTAATTAAACTCACTTGGTGCCTCATCTGCATTAAAGCGGAGGTCCGCCTGCAAAAAAAAAAAAAAAGTCCAGCAATGTTGGCACCCGCCGCCGATCTTCGGATCGGGTGCAGCCGCATCCACTGCGGGCAAGAGAACCTGGATGTGTAGCATTACAGCTTCACGCCGGGCAACTTACTGCGCATGTGCGAGGCTCCGCTGCGCTCTGCTATTGGTCAGGCGGAGAGTAGCAGAGCGAGGAGGGAGCCGGGCTGCTGAAGTCAGCGGCTGCCGGCCCAAGCTCCCGGATGTGTGGAAAAGGACACCTGTCTAAAGACACCTGGGGGGGAGGGGTAATCCAACAGTGGAAGTTCCACTTTTGGGTGGAACTCCGCTTTAAGTTAGCCTCAGAGCCTGTGTAATTCATGTGTTCGGGTTTCAGCCTAGTTTCACATATGTGTGATCTCAGACATTGCATATGATTTGCACCCGCACCGCAGGTGCCGACCTCATGCGATGTCTGCGAGGTGCGAGTTCAGCCATACTACTCGCATTGGATTGGCACGAAAATAGCGCAGGGGCTTTTTTTTCCCGCACTAGAATTGGATCGCATGGGTGTTCTCACCTATGCGATCTGATTCCTGTGTGAGTTCACAAACTTTTTTTTTTTTTTAGTGGGGGTAGGGTCAAGATTTTCTACAGACACCCGTCACCTGGGCAGGACCTCCCGTTCCAGCAGACGCCCAATTATCTGCTCCCATGTTCGCCCAGTGGTTTATGCCTTGATGTCCCCACGAGGACTGTTGACTGACCTGGCTTGATCTTGGGGTGTCCTGTTTTCTCCGTTTTTTTCTCCTGAAGAAGTGGATAACCGCAAAACATGTTGATTTAGATTTACATTTGTATCTTTTCTGGGAGTAGCTTCCCAGGTAGAAGTGACCCCAATGCTGGGGGTGTAGTAACCGTCAAGAGGGCCAAATCTGTACTTTGTGTATCTATAATGATTTTTACACTGTGTTGATGATTATAGGTATATAAATAAAATTACCTGCTTTAAAAAAAAACAAACAAAAAAATTTGTAATGTCCTATGATGGTACCGATAAAATCATGTTGCCCCAGTGGTAGAGCTGCACGATTAATTGTTAAAAAAAAATAAAATCTTGATTCAAACCCCCCCTCACGATCTTAAAGTGGTTGTCAAGTCATGACAACCACTTTAACCTACAGGTAAGCCCAATAAGGCTTACCTGTAGGTACCCTGCATATCTCCCAAACCTGTACGATTTAGGAGCTATACAGTGTAAATGCATGTGCTGACGTCATCGGGCACATGCGCAGTGAAGAAACAGCCCGTCTGGGCCGTTTCTTCACTAAGTGTGCCGTAAATGACAGCTCCTGTGCACATGCGCGGGAGTGACGCCAGCGCAGCTCCTGCCAATCACAGCGCTGGAGTCTGCGCTGTGATTGGTCGGAGCCCGAGATCCCGGAGATAGCTTGTCACCGGTCACAGCGGTGCTCGGGGACCACTGCTACAGCATCGATCTAAGGTAAGCATTTAATAATGAGCTAGTATGCAATACATACTAGCTCATTATGCCTTTCTCTTGCAGGTTTTTTTTATAGATTTGGCAACCACTTTAAAGTGGAGTTCCGACTGGGTGTAAAAAAAATTAAAAGTCATCAGCCTTGCAGCTTCACTGCCTGTTTCCTGCACTTTCCCAATGGTCCCTGCTGTCTTCTGGGACCTGTGTGTCTCCCAGAAGGCAGCCGGGGGAGGGCAGACATTGCGTAGATCAACGCATGCCCGAAGTGGGAGCAAATACTTGGTTTTGACAGGTATCCGCAACCCCCTGAAAGGTGCCAAATGTGGCACTGGGGGTGGGGGGAATCTGATCAGGGGAAGTTCCATTTTTGGGTGGAACTTTAATACAGCATTTCCCCATTCAGTGCATAGAGTTCTCTGTTCACAGCTGACAAAAAAAAACACCAAAACAAGCAGGCAGCCTGCCAAGTTTATCACAACATTGTCAGCGATGGGAGAGAACTATAAATGGCGGTCTTTCAAGCGCATTTTTTTTTAAAAATACACTTTAATGAATTAAAAAAGAAAACAAAAACAAAAAAAAAAACCTAAACAGTAAAGTTAGCCAGTTTTTTTGTATAATGTGAAAGATGATGTTATGCCGCGAGAATCGTGATCTTTGATCTAAGCAAAAAAAATCGTGACTCTCTTTTTAGCCGAAATCGCGCAGCTCAAGGATGAGGGCATCTGTACTTTAGAATAAAATGTATCTCTGAACAGTCATTTTAATATACTGTAGACTTATTGGACACACAGCAGCATTCTGCACGCTCTTGTCATCGTGGGACAGGACAACCCCCAAAATCAACAGGTGAGAAGGAAGAAGAGAAAAGCAGAGCTGCAACTCCGTCGACACAAAAGGTATAACTAAAGGCAACTTTTTCTGGAGTGGAGATGGAATAGATTCCTGCCAGGTTTTTATTGCTTTCTGTGAAGCTGTTAGGGAGATTCACCCCATTTATCATGCTTACTGTTATCATAGAAATGGGGACATTAGTGCAGGTGACACCCTGGAATTCCCTTACTTTGGAGGGACTTACTTTTGGCTGAGACAGGAAGAGAAAGTAAATTTCCCCAGGGGGACACAGGTGGCAGAAAACTGGCAGGGGCCACTCTCTATACTACAACATCTGCACATAGATTTACTTTAAGGAGGTTTTATTTGTTTTAATCCACAACTTTCTAAGTTACGGACATGGAGAAAATGTCCACACAGCGTTCTGATTTTGCCGTCCAGGTCGCAGTCTTCAAACGTGAGGATCAGCCAGGCAAAGAGCATCTTCAGAGGATCAGCTCACATTGGCAGCTGGCAGATTCAGTGCTTTTCTCTATGGGTTGCCAGTCATACTAGGGAGCTGGCACGCCACTCTGCGGATGAAGGGTGCCATTGCCATCACATACATTATGCCTGTGTTCATGTCTAATAAAGGGGGTGAGATGGCCTGGCCCAGTAGCCCCATAGCACACACATAGCACGGCCAAGCCGCTCACCTGTCCCGGATGATGGTCTGCAGCTCCCGGATCTGGTCATTCATGGGGAGCAGCTTGAGTTGAGGTCCCACCTGCTGCACGTGGTCTTCCTCCAGCTCTGGGCTCTCCTTGTCCGCCTCATTGCTGCTCCCGCTGCCGTCAGCGAAGCGGATCTGCCGATGGACAGGCTCCTGTTCCTGCTGTTCCCCCGGCATGTCTTCCATGCAGCCCGGCTCCGCCACCACACAGCAGCGTGCAAAGCCAGCAGCCTCTCGCGAGCATCCTGGACGGCGCAGCTCATTGGTCACCGTGGCTGCCAATCACATTGTGTCCGCACACCAATGACATGATTGGCTACTTTCCAGGAACTGGAGGTGGAGCTTTGCCTGGGCAAGACCAGCGATGTAGTGCAGAATTCGTACAGCGGGGAGGGGCTGTCTGGTCTCCCTACTCTATGGTGTTGGAGGACTAGGAACTCTCCTGTCTGTCAGACCCCGTGACCCCGGACATGGCGCTACTCATGGTGCTCAATGTGCCCCGCAGGAGACCGGGGTCACTGTGGCATCTCAGGAGGCCTCTCAGCTGCTTCTATCAAGGAGAACGAAGGTGGAAGTCCAGCAGTTCCCGGGCAAAGGGAGAGCAGAGCCAGGTGAGCCGGCTGCGTGGAGTCATGGGGGGCGGGGTGCAGTGAGGAGAATGGAGGAGTCCCAACTACCGGCTGAGCACATGAAGAGAACCTGTCAGTGTTCTTGGTGAAGGAGCCTGACAGGGATGTCATCAGGGACAGGACATACAGGAACATCTCCATTCTTGTGTGACTGAAGGTGGAGCCTTGTGTGACTGAAGGCGGAGCCTTGTGTGACTGAAGGCGGAGCCTTGTATTACTAAAGGTGGAGCCTTGTGTGACTGAAGGCGGAGCCTTGTATTACTAAAGGTGGAGCCTTGTGTGACTGAAGGCGGAGCCTTGTTTGTCTGGTGGAACCTTGTGTGACTGAAGGCGGGGCCTTGAGTGACTGAAGGCGGGGCCTTGAGTGACTGAAGGCGGAGCCTTGTGTGACTGAAGGCGGAGCCTTGTTTGTCTGGTGGAACCTTGTGTGACTGAAGGCGGGGCCTTGAGTGACTGAAGGCGGAGCCTTGTGTGACTGAAGGCGGATCCTTGTGTGACTGAAGGCGGATCCTTGTGTGACTGAAGGCGGAGCCTTGTGTGAATGAAGGCGGGGCCTTGTGTGACTGAGGGCGGGGCCTTGTGTGACTGAAGGCGGAGCCTTGTTTGTCTGGTTAATTCATATTTATTCTAAAAAAGGGATGCCCAATTCGGCACACCTTGAGTAGCATATATTGGGATCATATGATCAAGCAAATACGTTACATGATATGTCACAAATATATATACATAGCTTTTATATCAAAAAGAGCTTTCCGTTGTCCAACCGGGGAGATGGTGATTGGTATCCCAGTGTCCAACATTAACGTTTCGGGTCCTTGATAGACCCTTCCTCAGGGAAAATGTTCAACGGATAGAGGGGCCAACCTGTTGCCTTTCGAGAAAAACTATATTTTCGATACATATATATAAACACTGTATAGTACATTGCATAAACGAACTAGTATACTAGGGTTATATACGATGAGTTCCACACGGCTTAACCCGTAGGGAAAAAATCTTATTTATACTTAATTGGTCTGTTTGTTCCGAGGCGGAAGTCAGTGTGT
>BLSH010107758.1:1402422-1415745 GCA_018402905.1 Glandirana rugosa
AACACGTTCAATATCTCAGATGTTCGATACCACGGTTAGTAACTTTTAACTAGTGTAGACTAGTGTGGACTATATGACTGTCGGAGTAAAGAACTCTGGGATTGTTCGGTCCTTTCATTTTATGGGGGGTTTACTGGGGAAAAACCTTTCATCTGTAAGGTTCCATAAATCATTCTCCGTACCACTAAAAAAACTTCGACATTAAAAAAGGGTGTTAAGAAACGTTTTACTTCTCATGTGATATCGCCATACTCAGGAGGAGCAGAAGAATTTGTTTTGGGGTGTAATTTGGGGTATGCATATGCTGGGTGTGAGAAATAACCTGTTACAATGACCATTTTGTGAAAAAAAAAAGAAAAAAAAATCTTCATTTTGCAAAGAATTGTGGGAAAAAATTACAGCTTCAAAAAAATCACCATGCCTCTTACTAAATACCTTGGAATGTCTACTTTCCAAAAAGGGGTCATTTGGGGGGTATTTTACTTTCCTGGCTTGTTAGGGTCTCAAGAAATGAGGCTGTCAGTATATCAGGTGTGATCAGATGTGATCAATTTTCAATGATTGGCACCATAGCTTGTAGACTCTATAACTTGCACAAGGACCAAATAATATACACTTATTTGGGTTATTTTTACCAAAGATAGGTATCAGTATAAATTTTGGCCAAATGAGGCATCAGTAGGTTGTATGTACCAAAAAGACATTACGTTATTTTTTTTAATGACAGGTCCTCTTTAGAAGTCTAGAAGTCCCGTCTAGGGACCCTAACATAGGAAGTGTCCATGTAATCGGGAGTGTGTGTGTGTGTATGTACAACTGTTTATTTTTTACAGTACAGTATACTTACTTCCTATGTATTGAATAAGGCTGCTGTGTTCTTCACATATGTCAAATGCAAAGAAAAAAAACACAGTTTTATCATTTGAATATCTGACCATATTAACCCTTATTGTTCACACAATAAGGGTTAATATGGTTAGTTAATCGAATTGCCAAACTGTTTTCTTTTCTTTTACATTTACATAAGAAGGACACGGCAGCCTTATTCCATTCATAGGAAGTGCCTGTGTCCTCTGCCCTTACCTTCAGCCCAGTCACGTCGCAAGTGTGATCGCTGAGCTGAAGTTCCGCCCTCCAGCAGGCCGTCAGCGTACGTGACGGCATCCCCGGCATGCCTGGAATGCATCTCAGCCGCCGCGGGTGCCCTCTGAATGTTTCCCTGCGCTTGTACCGGCTGTTGACTCGCACATAAGACGAATCTCGGTTTTTTGACACAAAATCTGTGTCAAAAACTCGTCTTATACGCGAGTATATACGGTAATTGTCATTCAAAGTGTGATAGCGCTGAAAGCTGAAAAATGGCCTGGACAGGAAGGGGGTTTTCGTGCCAGGTACTGTTGTGGTTAAGGAACTGTACCTTTTAGATATTCATGAAATGCTGCTTTCCAGTAAATCGGTAGGCTTAGATTATCATGGGGGTCTGATCAACTTTAATACCAATGTCAAAATACTTGTTTACATCTACTTATTTCATCTGCTTTGAAGCATTGTCTTAAAAGTTGATTTGAAACCTTTTAAATGAATCTCATGTTCTTTTAGTCAGTTCTTGCAACGACAGTCTTTTTATCTATCCTGTTGTCATAGCATAGCACCTGCCTGCCTGCCTTCACATATTGTCACCTACAAACCAATTTAAAATGTGCTAGACAAAATGGAATAAAATGGTTTGTGTCACAGAAATATTTGTACAATTAATTCTAATCTTTTACCACAAAGAGAAACGAATGCTGCTTGACTTGCTTTGTTTATACACATATTGAAAGCTGAACTCTAAAGCACAAAAGATTTAATTTAGATATATTTTTCAATAGCTACAGTGAGCATCAAATCCTTTTGCAAGTCCAGGTATTACCTTGTAAAAATAGATGCGACTTCATTGCTGTTTTGCCCGCCTCTCTTCTGATCTGTCCGCTACAGTCAGCGGGCGGGGCTGAGAATCCACCACTGACGTCAGTTGGAGAGGAGAGAGGCGGGCCGGGCGGTCACACGACTGCCGAGAGGCACAGTGAGAAATGCGGTATGTTGCTACATATTAAGAAGCATCTACACTACAGTGGGGCACTTAATACACAGTAACAGGGGAGTCATTAAGACAGTTATTTTAACATCTGGCCACCACCCACACCCATCACTACCAACAAACATCACCCACACCCCTCTACACCCATCATCACCCACTGACAACCATCTACACCCACCACCACCTACACCCCTCACTACCACCCACGCCCCTCTACACCCACCCACTGACACCCATAATCACCCACACCCCTCACTACCACCCACGCCCCTCTACACCCACCCACTGACACCCCTCTACACCCAGACCCCTCTACACCCAGCTTCACCCACACCCATCATCACCAACACCCATCACTACCCAGCATCACCCACACCCCTCTACACCCAGCATCACCCACACCCATCACCACCCACATGCCTACACCCAGCATCACTGACACCCACCCACTGACACCCATCACTACCACCCACACCCCTCTACACCCATCATCACTGACACCAACACCCTTCTACACCACATCCTTCTGTTCCTGTCCATGGATTCCTCCATCCTCAGACTTCCCCATCCTTCTATTCCTGTCCATAGATTCCTCCATCCCCAGACTCTCCCATCCTTCTGTTCCTATCCATGGATTCCTCCATCCCCAGACTCCCCCATCCTTCTATTTCTTATTCATGCATTCTTCCATCCGTCAGTTCCTACCCTCCCTTGTATCCCAATCGTGATGCATCATGATGCATTGCAGAATCAAATCAAATCGAATTGTTGACCAGATAATCACAATCGAATCGGGAGACCAGTAAAGATTTGCACCCCTAGTGTATATACTGTATATATAATATATATTTATATATGGGCACATGGATTTTATTTTGTTTGCCTGAATGTCAGCTTTTAACTTTTCTTTTATTGTAAATAGCAATGTGTATTTTAAGTAAAGCAAACAAGCTTATTAGACAGGAGACAGTATGTCCTCTCACACAAATACTATTTAACAAATTAGGTGGAACAACATAATGTTCTGCTTCTATGTTCTAACTACTCTACATGATTACAAAAGCTGAAAATAATAACTCCCATGGATACATTAAAGGGGCCTTGACTGACCATGTGTTAGGAAGATAATTGGGGAATAACACAGTTTGTGATCCCTATTTCAAATCTCAATTTCTTTAGTAATAGTAACCAGCAGGGTTCCAGCGCTAAAACCTCAAAGATCCATTGCTTACTACAATAAAACAAATACAGTGCTTCCTGGAGGATAGCATGTAGCTACTGTGAGCATAGCTTTCAGGCATACTATGCATAGAGTGGGTGGACAATGTGAGGCTAGGGAAGAACACAACAGGAAATATGTTGTAAACTAACATTTGCAGAAGAAGCAGCTTTACAGATTTCCACAAAAGATTTGTTATATATTGGGATTGCAATCTATGTGTATGTATGTGTGGTTCAATATAGAGATATCTATAAATAAATGCAACATTGAACTATTGCAAGTGTTTTGGTTTCTGTAGACTTTGTTTTGTCTAGGTTCACAAATGTGCCAGTATGTGCGTTTGCACAGGCATAGAAGCCCAGTCATCTGTATGGGCTGCTGTACTGCAAGAAATATGGGCAAATAAGTCCCTGATCCTTTTTTAAAAAACATGCCGCATGGACCCACAAGGTGCTGTGGTTTCCTGCACATGAAAATGCACCATGTTTCCCGATGTGTAGGGATAAGAATTACTGCAATACAACTGCTAAAGAGCAGCATGTTTTGCCTGTGGTTTGAAAACGTGTGCGATTATGTATGCGTTTCAGAGCTGCACATATGTAAAACTAGCCTAAAATGAGTACAATACTTATTTTGAAATACATGTGTAAAGGGAAATGCATAAATGACTAATAAGTGAATGCATACTCCATTTTAAATTGTTCAAGGGTATCTCTTTTTCGGTTTTGTGTGACACCTAAAAATTTTTGAATTTTACTGTATAAAATAACATATAAGCACTGCGCTCCTGGAATAAGTCTATCCATGCTGCTACTTCCCAAAAGAAAACTATTCTAATAGGTGAAAAATAAATGCAATGTCAATCTACACAATTCACAGTAGCGCAATAAAGTGTGTATATAAAATGTGAACCATCACAACTAATAAAAAAAAAAAATATATATATATATATATATATATATATATATATATATATATATATATATATATATTCTGCCTCTTTTCCTTCTGTTCATGGGCTGCAACCAGGATTGCCTAGCGCCCTTACAGTGGCAGAAAATTAAAGGGGCGCTGACAAAAGGTGGCTCAAGATTTTTCACCACCACAATTTCGAGAGGTTACTCTTTTAGCTTCTTGGCATATGCTGTCTACCCTGGACTTATTGATCAAGACCATGTGTACTATTCTCTGGATGGATACACCTAGTGCTGCACAGCCCCTCATTTCCTTTCCATGTTCAGAACAGAAAAGGGTGCTTTTTATAGAAAGTGTTTTCCTACCCTGGAGCGAGGATGTTGAGTCTTATACAATGGTTGACTAAACTAAGAGAGATTAATGACCCCTCCTGCCAACTTTGATGCCTTGTGTCCTGTGGATGTAAAATTTCACAATAAATGGTCTTTCCCCACTGTGGACCCTGCCATTATTGCACTGAATGATCTTCTAGTTCTATTGAGGGTCTCCTTTTAAGGATTCAATGGATAGGCGTTTGAATTCTTTTTTGTCTCCGGCAGGCCCTGTCCTACAGCCAGCCATAGCCATTTTATCAGTTGCCCAGACTTTTGGCAAACAGGGCTGGATAAATTTAATACTGAGCTTTCTTCTGATATAGATAATCCCAAGATTGCAGCGCTTGCTCTCGACCCTTCTATTCTGTGTAGATGCAGAAAGTTATCCATCAAATCTCCAGAATGTCCTTCCTTTCTGTGCATATTTACAGAATGTTATCGCTTAAAGCTTGGCTGACTGACCTGGTTCAGGGGATGTGCTTTTTGTGCATATCCCTTGGCGAACTTCTGTTTGTGAACTCCCTCAATGAATACATGAGGTAACTACTGATGAAAGGGGGTTCATACCCCATTATCTACAATCATAATTCCCTGTGCAATAGACATCAACTGCCTTATCTGTAAGATCTCCTCACCCCCTCCAGGCGTCAATATCTACTACGGCAACTCCTTCCGGTCTTGGCAGACATTCCACATCTAAGCCCACCAGACCTGCTAAAAAGCAGCCACATTAAAGATTCACCCCCATCTCTGGAGGCAAAAGAAGTAGTCAACTAGGGTGTTTCTCTCAATCTATAAAATAAACATTTTGTCTTTTTCTTTCATTCTACCTTCTAGAAAGCTACACAGTGAATCTTATTGCTGTCCTTTCTTACTATTCCTTGCTGCTATCTGTCTCTACTTGCTACTTTTGGGAAAGAAGATGGCTTTAGTTAAACCAGTTATTGCCTTAGGGTGGCAGTGGGTGTTCATCTCCTTTCCTTCTGGGAAATAAAATACGAGGACTTTCCAATCCTACTCCAGGAACTGCTGTGCTGCAGATCTCATCAACCCCATGATGTATTGGTCAAAATTGAATCAGTAGCAAGGCTCCAACAAGGTCTCCTATGGCCATGCCATTTTTCTACTTTCATAGTTGGACTTGTGCCTAGTCTTTTGTAGACCTAGACCTCATGTAAAATATTTTTTTTTCCCTTTTGGCAGACGCAGCATGACGGGTTTTACTCGTAATTCTTACATACAATACAATACAAACAGAAAATATTTTTTCTTTTTACCATGTTTTGTAATGCTTTTTCATTGGACCTTTTGTCTCTCTCTGAACAATCCCAGGATGCATTGGAGACTTGCTGCTCTACAGAAGTCCCCAGTTATTTCCTAATCTGGATATTCTCCAGTTAGGCGCATTCCAACCTGTGTTGGATGTCCCCCTGTGCTTAGGCATGCAGATTCCCCCCACCCCACCCCCTGCAGTTTTTCTTTGTAAGACAGTTCTACCTAGTAGGGAAACTTATTCTTGAGTTTGCTCTCATTCTTCATTCTGCACATTTTTCTGCTCGGCACTGCTTACAGCATACCATGTACCTAGTGGGTCTTGGTTTGAACTTTATCTTTTACCTCTTTAGCATTTGCACTTCCAGTGTACTTCCTGCTGTAGATGGCTCTCCCTTGTCTCTGCTGCAACCTTGTATGTCCATCTGGGACTTCTGACGGGTCTCATGACAAGCAGAGCCCTTCCTTCCTGTTCTAAAGGGCCTACTTATAAAAACAGAATCTCCTTCCTTCTGAAACCCCTGGCAGCGATAGGTCTGTTTTGGCTCCCTATCTGCTTCGGATCCGGGTATCCTAGAAGCCAGATCTCCTTGTTTCCCTGGTGCTCTTCCTGGCCCCTCTTCTAGTCACTTCTTAGCAGGGAGAGCCCTCCTTTGAAATGCACCCCTGTCTTCCACCTGGCTGATTGGTTGTCTTTTTTTTTTTTTTTTTTTCAATTAGAAAAAAAAATTAAAATAAAAATGTAATAGGGTTTCTGCCCCCAGGGAACAAATCGCCTTCTTTCTTGCCTGAGCCTATTCTCCTGTTTATGGGCAGGTTCTGGGGTCTATACAGTTTCTAGCATCTGTCATTCTCTCTTGTGCTGAGTCACCACCTGATCTTTTGTTCACAGTTTTCTCCAAACCTGTTTGTTTGCCTGGTGGTTGTTTGAACCTCCACTGTCGCTTGCGTTGTCTGCAAAATGCTTCTGCTGTTAACTGTTTGATCTGGTCAGTTGACCCTCTTTTTGTTTTTGTTTTTTTGCTGCTGTTTAAGCTGATTTGTTGCCCACCCCTCGATGTTATTGCTTGGGGAAATCCCATGGTCTATGAATCGATTCCTGTGTCCTGTACTGTACAATAAAGATAATAGGAATTTTGATGTGCCTGCGAATTCCATATCTTGGAGTACAGTACAGGATATCGGTCCCTGCCGCCTTTTATCTGTGATGCCCTTATTGATTGCTGAAAAAAAAAAAGCTGGAGGCTCACTGAGTGGTCAGGACTATATGTTTCTCCTGTGGGGGGGGGGGGGGGGATCCAGCAAAGATTTTGCCGTGTCCAACAGTAACTACTTTTACCCCATGATCTATGAATTGATTCCTGTATCCTGTGCTATACTCGAAGATACAGGTTTTTTTTTTTTTTGGTGTATGATTATGTGATGTGTTTTAATTACAGTTAACAAAAAGGAATCGCCGAACTAAAGCAGTGGAGGGTTTTATGTATACATGTATCATTATTATGGAGCATATAAGAGCCCTACCATTAGAAAATTGTTCATTTTTTTTTTTTTTTTTTTACACTGTAGTTTTCCTGAAATGACCTAAAGGCTAAACTCACAATAAACTGGCTTATGTAATCTTATTCTAGAGTTGCCCTTTGTGCCACCCTTTTTCTCTCTGTAGATTTCAAGATTTTATGCGGCCTCCCTCTTCTCCCCATTAGCGTACAATAGTCCACCATTGCTTGCAGCATGGCAGGATAGTAGAAAGCTATGATTGACAGTTTTAATATTTTACCTACACAGCTACTTTAAAGAAAAAAAAGACATAAGCATAATTTTAGCACTCCGTGAACACTTACGTGCAGTATGACCGGTATGATTTCATCACTTTTCCATAGGAAAGTAGGTACTTAAGTGCATTTTGTTATTTTAAATCATGAAAAAAAGTTTGAGATGTCATCAACGGGTACAAACATTCAGTACACAAAGTAGCATGATCATTGGTCATGCAATCAGAACCAATCAAAATGACAGATAATCTCTCATAGATTATGAAATTCACCCTTCGTCTGCTATACTTCTTCTAAGGCACACCTCAGCTGTCTAAATCCTAAACATTCCACTACCAATGAGATGTGGTCTCCTGTCGATCACATGAGCATTCTTTTCATCACCAAATCAGTTGGAGCTAGGCCTGGAGTGTTCAACCAGCCTCCTCATGCTTTCTCAAATTTAAGGGGACTACTCCTGTGTTGGTATATAAGTTTTTCGTAGTGCAGCATCATGCCCTCCTGTTCTAACCACATTTTAGCTGTGGGAGGGTCTGGAGAGATCCAGTGTAAAAGTATAAGCCTGCGGGCCTGAAACCATGCCCATGCTGTAGCCTCCTTCAGATATTTATCTGAAATGACGCTGTCAAGCATGCTCAAAATACATTGCCTTAGGGTCCAACGGGATTGTGACCTATAGGGCACTGTTAATCGTTGCCACTACTGATCCCCAATAACGGTGGAGCTTTATGCATCTCCACATGGGATAGATTAGGTCTCCCACATCCCTTTCGCATCCACTGCAAAGAGAGTTGAGGCGTATTCCCATTTTTTTATAGCTTGAGCAGGGTGTGATGGGTCCTTAGTAGGATGTATAATTGGGACATACTCTGTGCTAAATTCAAGGAAGTCGGCCATACATTTTCTAGGGCCTCTTCCCATAGTTCCCCAGTGATCACCCCTACATTAATTTCCCATTTCTCACAAGCCGAACTAGGATACTTATCCTTGTACAATGCCAATATGGATGTGTAACAGCTGGATATAAACCCTTTGGTGAAAAAGGCCTGTTGCAAAAGTGCGAACACCGGCATGGGGCAGAGTGCAGGGCTATCCAGAGATCTCTGGGCTTTAATGGCATGCCTCACTTGCATGTAATAGAAAAGCATTTTTTGCGGAACATTCTATCTAGACTGTAGCTGTGCAAAGGACACAGGTATTGCCACAGATATTATCTCATCCAATAAGTACCATATGATCTCATATGCATTTGAGGTGTATTCCTAAGCCACCTTGTCATGTGCATACGTCCTGCTGTTTGTGAAACCTCTGTTCCATTTCCATCACCCCTGAATGTGTCCTGAGGAAGCGAGTTTGCGAAATGTGCATTGGCGCGCAGGGGCTTAAGGTTCTCACACACATGTAACAACTGTTATGAAATCAAATAAATAAAATTCGTATTTTATATATATCCAAGTCTGGAGTGGCCTTAAAAGTCCGACCTAGTGGGACTAGCTGTCCCTCATTTTTACAACTATATGATTACGGATGTGGCTATAGGTGTGAACCTTCCTCTTTTTATTCGACAATAATACACCATTGTCGAAAATATGTTTCAAATGGGTTATACCAATCGTGTGCCACCTATTGGCGTGCTGCAATTTTATAAGTTCAGCTTCACAACTATAATAGGGTCTGGTGACAGGTGCGTACCACTGAAGTGTGAATCGCATCAAGGTAGTGTAGCGAACCACAAGGTTGGGGACCTATGGCTGACTGCTGCTAAGTAGTACCGGCTGATATAGGGAGAGGGCCCCCTAGAGCATGGACACTGAAACTCAGGGAGCTAGTGCATCGGTTTCCCCAGGGCGCGGAATCCCAAGAGCCAGTAGGTGTTCACCAGAGCCTCTAGCGATGAGGATGTATTTGGCTGCAATTGGATCCAGGTTGCGGCCCCCAGGGTCCCCTAGCTCACGCTCGGGCTGGCCCCAGGTGGTAGAGGGGAAGCAGCAGCACAGGAACAGTAAGAATAGTCAGAAGAATAGCGAAGGGTCAGGACAACCAGAAGACGGGAGAAACCGAAGACAAGCCGAAGATCAAGGTATCGGGTAGGAAAGGATAGTCAGACAAGCCAAGGATCAGTACACGGATAAGAGTCTGAGCAACCGAAGGAGACAATCACACACAAGCCAAACACAGACAAACGTTGATCAGCAATGCCGCCTTGCACTGCCAGGTATTATATCCTGTTACCAATTAAGGCCTAGGGCGGAGACCAGCTGAGGAGGGCCTACTAAAGCACACAGGTGAGGGAGGCCCGGCCTCTAACTGGACACATGCAGCAAAGGTAGGCAACAGATAAGACGTGTTTGCTGGTTACAAGACAGGGTATGTGTGATTGTCCCAAATTGGGCTATATGTAGTATAGCCCTGCACCCCTTGTAATTTCGTTTTTCATATCTTTTGCAATAGCCTATATGTTGGGAACTGTTTATTAGGTTTGGAAAATTGTGCCTCTAGTCCCTCTGCCATCGAAGAAGCCCAACTGAACTGTAGCATTATGGCCAGTGTAGAATTTCCTGCCATCTGGGACAGACCCCCTACCATTTGTTTGAAGCTGGGAGGCCAGATAGTATAACCATGGGTTAGGGAGCGCTAACTCCCCTACGTCTTTAGGTTTTTGTAGCTGTTCCAATTTTATTCTAGCCATCCCTCCCTTCCAAAGGAGAGATCTAAAGATGGTATTAACTATCCTGAATATCTTAAGAGGGACTACCACTGGGAAGTTATGGAGATGGTATAATAGTTGTGGCATCAACACCATTTTGATCAAGTTTGCTCTGCCTGCAACCGACAACCACAATTTATTCCATATCTTAACCTCATCTGTAAATTTTACCAGTAACGGTTGGATAGTGAGACAACAAAAATCTAGTGGTTGGAGAGAGATTACTATCCCCAGATATTTGAATTTCGTGACTAGGGGGACTGGGCAGCAGACCTCTCTGTGCATGTACCCCCTGATCTAGGGGTAAAAGAGCAGATTTGGTCCAATTTATCTTGAGGCCAGAAAATTTACCAAACTCTGTTATAATGGACAACAGAACAACAGTTCTAAAGGAGACATCAGTGTCTCTTAACATAAGAAGCATGTCGTCTGCATAAAGCATAATTTTCTCCTGTATGTCACCATATCTGAACACCACTATACTGTCATGAGCACTAATACGTCCTGCCAGCGGCTATATTGCTAACGCAAATAGCAGAGGAGACAGATGGCAACCTTGCCTGGTCCCTCTCCCCAAATTGAAACAATCAGAGACTAAGCCATCCTCTCTAATGCATGCTTGTGGTTGTTGATACATCAGATGTATCCACAATATGAAAGTGGCACCAAACCCAAATTTCTTAAGATAGCCCAGAGGTATCCCAACTCCACGCTGTCAAATGCCTTATTGGCATCCAATAACAGCAGGGCCCTGGCTCCCGCATTATCAGCTGGGGTCTGCATATTAACATAGAGATGCCTAAGGTTCACCGCTTTTGACTTGTTGGGCATGGATCCAGCCTGATCCTCATTTTATGAGGTGTGACGTTATGCCGGGCGCCGTAATGGACGGGCGATACTTGTCGCCCCCCATGCGATCATTTTGAGGCGACTAGCGAGAGTCCGATCTGGGTTTAGCCAGCCACCGTGGCAGGGCTGGTTCCGGCCCAGACTTTCTGGTCCACTCAAACCCCTCTCCACCTGTATTTAATGACCAGGAAGAGAGCAGAGGAGAGCTCTATCCTGGATCTCAGAGGGAGAAAGCTGAGGGAGCTCTGTGTGTTAATTTGGACTCCAAGATCAAGGTTTGCACTGTGCTTATGTTTTGTGGGTGTTGGGGACAACCCCACACTGTATAGAGAGGAACCCAATTGTTTAGTTTAGCACCGGAAAGCAAAGTTTTGTTTTCTGAATTTTTTTTTAAGTTTTTAACTTGCAAACCTGTAATGATAAACCTGGCAAGTGGCCAGATTTTGCAGAAACTGACCTCCATGCTGAATCTTTTCTCCTGAAAACTGATCCCCATGAGCTAATCTCCCACACATGGTGGAGGATGCGGGCAGCTTTCAAAGATGGAGGAAATGTTGAAGGCCCTGCTGCAAGCCAATGCAGCCCAGCGGGAAGCCAACCGACGGGTCACAGAGGCCGCTGCAGCACAACAGGCAGCTCAGCGGGAAACCAACTGACAGGTCGCAGAGGCCGCTGCAGCTCAGCGAGAGGATAGTCGCCAGGCTACTGCAGCACAACACACAGCTCTGCAGGAAACCAACCTCCGGGTTGCAAAGGCTGCTGCAGCTCAGCGAGAGGAGAGTCGCCAGGCTGTCGCAGCAGGTGGCTCAACAGGAGAGGAACCGACAGTTTGCAGAGGCCCTGCTGGAGTTAAAAAAGGGGCCCCAACCTCCCATGACAGTGGAACCAAAGTTGGTACGCGCTTCTTACCACATGCAGAAGATACCTGCGGATGACGTGGAGGTGTACCTCACGACCTTTGAAAGAGTCGTTCTTTGCGAAGGATGGCCAAAAGAACAGTGGGCGGGACTGCTAGCACCATTCTTGACCGGCGAACCCCAAAAAGCCTGTTTCAATCTGGAAACGGAGAAGACCCAGGACTATGGGACTCTAAAGGCAGAGATACTCGCACGCATGGGGGTCACCATGGCAGTTCGGGCCCAACACGTGCATCAGTGGACCTACGGCACTGACAAACCACCCTGTTCGCAGATGTTCGACATAGTTCACCTTACCTGGAAATGGCTACAGCCAGGGACTTTGCCAGGTCCCCAGATTGTGGCGCGTGTGGTTATGGACCGCTATCGATGGGCGCTCCCTGCTGCTTTGAGGAAATGGGTCAGCCATGGAGACCCCAAAACTTCAAGCCAACTGGTGGACCTTGTCAAGAGATACACGACTGCTGAGGACTTGTTGCGCCCATCTGTGCCCCACTCCAATGTGTCTAGAGGTGAAAGATCGCCCGGCGGACCCGGTAAGACTGTTCCAGGGTTCAGGGGCTTGGGGAAATTTGATAAGACTGATACGGCTATAGAGACTGGGAGTTCTAGACCTGGAGGCTGGCCAAAGAAACCAGGAAGGTCTTGAGGAGCCTTGAGAGGACTGTGTATAGAACACATACAGTGCTACCGATGCCATACATTGGGCCATATTGCTGCCAATTGCCCCCTGAATGATGAATGAGTTTGTAGATGTTCTATGATGGCCAGTAGGACACCAGACAGTGTAAACCACTGTGCCACGTCCTAAATTAGCATATGGGGTTTAGAGTGTGGAGAAAATGGACTTTATCAGCACATACAAAAGTAATATAAAAAATGGATTTTTATTAGTCTACATTTAAAACAGAGATCACCATACAAACAGGTGCTCACATAAGCATACCGTATATACTCGTGTATAAGTCGACCCGTGTATAAGTCAACCCCCCTACTTTTGCCCAAAAAATATGGGAAAACTTATTGACCCGCATATAAGCCTAGGGTGTGAAATGCAGCAGTCAGAACACAGGGACAGGGAGCCAGAACACAGGGATTGAGGGTCAGAGATATCGGCATAGTCAGAATAGTTTAAAGGGGTTCGGGGACTTGGGACCTTGTCAGAATGGCCCAGGCGGCCCGCTAGAAAGTGGAGATCTGTGTAACCTCACC
>BLSH010107758.1:1421990-1435710 GCA_018402905.1 Glandirana rugosa
TTCCCCCCCCCCCCCCCCCCCCGCAATCATGTGTGAATGCAGCCTTATTGCAAAATCTGGTCACCAGCTGAAAAACAAATGGTACCAAGCTTATGACTGCAGATGCAGCCTTAAACTTGTTTTAACCACCTGAAGTAGCTCAGTTTGCATTTTAATATCTTATATTCACTAAAGTTAACTTTTTC
Organism: Glandirana rugosa; assembly: GCA_018402905.1. Lineage (NCBI taxonomy): Eukaryota > Metazoa > Chordata > Amphibia > Anura > Ranidae > Glandirana > Glandirana rugosa. Next base: position 1,422,176 of record BLSH010107758.1, read on the forward strand.
TAATGCAATTTACATCATTTGTTTTTGAATTACTAAGGTATGTGACAAGTGTACTTTAATGTACCTATATCAAGTTCCATTTTGTCATAAAATTGTATTTTATTTTTTTTCAAATTGAATTTAAAGATGTATGTATATCAGGGCTGTCATGTTTGATAATGACATATACAAGGTGTGACACAGATCTCTGCCCTTCCAACATATATATATATACACACACACACACACACATGTGTGTTTGCGCTTTGTGGTGCACACCCTAATGCAATAGGCTGTGCACACCTATGACAGCCGAGTATGGCGATACTACATGTGTGAGACTTTTACACAGCCGGGCTGCATAGAGAGGTCCAACATGCAGGGAGCACAGTCAGGCGTTCTAGAAACATAAATTAGACATCTAATTTCCTAACGACCTATTACACTTTTGAAGGCCCTGGAGCAGCAGGACAGTGGAATTACCCACAAAATTACACAATTTTGGAATGCAAACACCCCAACGTATATTCTATGAGGCATTTTGAGTCCTTTGAATGGTTCATTTTTTTTCCACAAGTCTTCGAAAAACGTAGAAAGAAAATGAAAACGCTTTTATTTTTACACAAAGTGATCAATTTATACCATATTTCTAACACATAGCATGTACATAGCAAAAACTACCCCCCAAAATACATTCTGCTACTCGTCTCGAGTATGGCGATACCATATGTGTGAGACTTTTACACAGTCTGGCCACATAGAGAGGTCCAACATTGAAGTAGTACCTTCAGTCGTTCTAGGAGCATAAATTGCATATCTAATTTCATTCCTACCTATCACACTTTTGAAGGTCCTGGAGCACTAGGACAGTGGAATTACCCACAAAATTACCCCATTTTGGAAAGCAAACACACCAATGTATATTTTGTGAGGCATGTACTGCAGATAGGTACTTGGGTACTCTGATGGGCTGCAGATAGGTGCTCTGGTAATCTGATTGGCTGCAGATAGGTACTTGGGTACTCTGATGGGCTGGTGACAGGTACTTGGGTACTCTGATGGGCTGGTGACTGGTACTTGGGTAGTCTGATGGGCTGGTGACAGGTACTCGGGTAGTCTGATGGGCTGGTGACAGGTACTTGGGTACTCAAATGGGCTGGTGACAGGTACTCGGGTACTCTGATGGGCTGGTGACCGGTTCTCGGGTACTTTGATGGGCAGGCGACAGCTACTTGAGTACTTTGATGGGCTTGTGACAGGTACTTTGATGGGCTGTGACAGGTCCTCCTTACTGGGGGGGGGGGGGATCGGTGTGCTTGGTGTGTACTGGGAGCGGTAACTAGCTGTTACCGTAATCTCCTTCTCGCACACGATCAGTGTATGAGTAGGAGAACCCGGTAACAGCTTGTTACCGCGGTTTGTTTACAACATGTGACCGGCTGTGATTGGACATAGCCGGTCACGTGGTAAAGAGCCAGATTTTATTGGCTCTTTACCCTGATCGGGGAGGGGCTGTGTCCCGAGGACATGCCTGATCCCCGATCGCCGCGCTGGGGGCCCGCAGTAACGGCAAAATACCGAGGTCGTCATATGATGCCCGTCCAGGATGGGAGATCCCATCTGCGGACGTCATTTGACTATAGCCCGGTACTGAAGTAGTTAAAGTGTCACTAAACCCACATCATAAAAAACTATGTATAACTGGTCTATTACATGCTGATTATGCTGTTCTCTATCTCCACCTTCTTTTCATTTCCCCAATTTAGTTAGGGATTTTGCAGCTCTGGTGGCAATTTTGCTCATGTCCGGTTTTCAGTGATTTTCTATGCTGAGCATTTCCTCCCTATCACATGAGCAGAGCCCATGTGACTATAGAGTCACACACGTGGGTGTATACACAGTGAAAAATGACAGCTCACTCCTTCCCTCCTCCTCCATGCCCACTAACCAGCTAAACACAATGGGGGTGAGATATTGCATGTAGATTGATGGAGTGTTCAATTACCTCCTTATTCTAAGACACAGGCTGGTGGGGTGTGACTGGCAGAAATGAGGCCACACCATGTTATTTCCACAAAATAATAAAGATTTAATTAAAATATATATTTGTATGACAATTTAAAACAGTTGATTGATATTATTTATTTTTACTCCATATTCCAAAGGCTGTTTTTTTTTTTTTTTTTAACATGTGACCAGCAGCAGAGGACTAGAAGCTCCTCCTGCTTAAGCTTCCCTGCAGACAGAGCTGGGTCACGTGACAGCTGTATATTGGTTAGGAAAAAGGTACTTGGCTTTTTCAAATTAAAATAATTACAGTGCCATCATCCACATACAGAAATAGAGGGGACAATGTAAATTAAACAGTGTGTGTTTAGTATCACTTTCAGAGGTGGGCATCAGGGCAGGTACACTGTGTTTTTAGTAGCTCAGAACATTGATTCTGCCTTGGTATTAATAGAGTTTCAGTCAAAGTTTGTATCTTTATTTTTTTTTTTTACTCTCCGGGGATCTTGATCTGAATGTAAATTTCAAAGTTTTTCACAAGGATGATGAGTGCACAGTGTAAAAATGGAAGAAATCTAAAACCAAAACTTTTTTTTTTCTTTCATGGATAGAGTTGGAAAATGTATCCCGTGGGCTAGATTTTCTTTCATATCCTGCCCTGTAGACACAACAGAAGGTGAAGGAAAATCTCTTCTACTGTGGCAAAAAAAAAGTATGTGAATAAGCTGGTTTTCTGAAGTAATTTGCCATAAAATGTGATCTGATCCTCATCTAAGTCACAACTATAGACGGACACAATGTGCTTAAGCTGATAACATACAAACAATTCTATATTCTAGTGTTTGGAGGAAAAAATAGACTAATTAATTAAACAAAAGCGAATTGGAGTTGGTAGTTTGCATGCCTGGATTCCGGTTAATTAAATTATCTACTTTGATAAAAAAAACACTCATACATTTTCAGATTGCTGTTCATAAGAAGCTTCAGCTGATATGAACCATGCTTTGCAAAAAGGAGCTCTATGAAGAGAAGACATACGATGAAGAGTAGTTGGTCTGCATAAGGCTGAAAAGCAATCTCAAAATGTTTAGGCATCCATCAGTCGTCAGCTAGACAAATTGTCTATAAATGAAGACAGTTAAGTACTATGGCTATTCTTCCGAGATGTGGGAGCTCAGCCAAGATGACTCCCAAGGCTCAATGCAGAATCTTCCGTGTGGTAAAGAAGAACTCATGAGTATCAGCTAAGAGCTTGAAGAACTCACGGGAACTGGAAAACATCCCTGTTCATGAGTCTACCATATTTAAGTCTTTGAGCAGGCAGAGTATCCATGGCAAAAAAGAAAACTATTGCTGCATGCCTGAAGATTGCCAAAGATCACCTTTCATGATTTGTGTTTGCTTTGCTGTCTCAGGGCCTGGGACACTTGCCATCATTGAGGGGAAAATTAATTCCCAAGTTTACCAAAATAGGATAATGTCAGGGTGGCTGTCTGCCAGTGTAAGGTTAGTAGGAGTTGGGTCATGCAGCCATACAATGACCTTAAAGTGTTTGTTAACCCCCCCAAAAAAAATGCTGCTCCTGTCTCTTTAATGTGCAGGTAGCAGCATGGTGCTTTTGCTTTTTAAATTCTCCCTCTGTATCCCCTAAAATACCTGTTGATAATGCCAGGTCATGACTTCCCCCCGGTGTACTGACTCCCCTGTATATAGCTTATCTTGAGAGCCCCGTGGTCTATGCAGGCTATGTCACTCCCAGCTCTCCCATCTCCTCTGTGCATGTCTTCAACTCCCCCCTCCTCCCCTCCCTCTTCCTCTCATAGCTTCTCCTCTCTGCTCTCATAATGAACTCTAAAAGCTCCCATACCTCTGTATTAGAAGAATAAGTTCCCTGTGTCAGTGTTATGTCAGAAATATTCTTATCTATATAGATAACCCAGCACGGCTCTCTCTCTCCAGCTGACGTCAGCAGAAGTGCTCAGCCCCTCTCTCAGGAATTCTGAGCTGAGAGAGAAGAGCTGAAAAACAACACCTGATCATAGTAAGAAGGTGTGTTATCTATACAGGGAAGTATATAGATGTTATAACACAGACACAGGGCAACTTCTTGTTTATAAACAGAGCGGATGGGAACTTTTTATAAAGTGGCTTAACAAACACTTTAAGCATAGAAGAAAATCCACCACAGCCTGGCTTCAGTAAAAGAAAATGTGCCTGTTTTGAAGATGGCCAGTGAGAGCCTAGACCTTAACCCCACTGAGATGCTGTGGAATGACCTCAAGAGAGCCATTCACACCAGACATCCTACAAATGTATCTGAGCTGAAGCATTTATGTAAAGAGGAATGGTAAAACATTCCTCCTGAATATTGTGCAGATCTTATCCAGAGTTAACAAAAGCACTTGCTTGAAGTCATTGTTGTCAAAGGAAGTCTGCCCACCTATTAACTCCAAGGTTTCACATACTTTTTCCTCCCAGCACTGTGAATGATTAATGATTGTGTTCAATAGAGACATGAGAAATTGGAATTGTCCATGTGTTATCAGCTTAGTCACATTGTGTTTGTCAATTGTTTTAGATGAGGATCAGATCACAGTTTATGGCAAATTACTTCAGTAAACCAGTTAATTCCAGGGGGTTCACATACTTTTTTCTGTATATGAGGCAAATGCCCTGTTGGCCAGTAGGAATGGGCTCAGGCGTGTTCGGGATCCACCTGCCTGATCCTGCCAGGAAGCCAACACTGCACACCGCTAATCACAGGCAGTGAGAAATTCCCCGGTCCGCATCTGCACAGATCGGGAGATGTCTCACTGCCTGTGATTAGCCGTGTGCAGTGCCTGCTTCCTGGCGAGTTTAGGCAGGTGGTATCCCGAACAAGTCTGAGCCCATCTCTATTGGTCAGAAGTCATAGAAATAAGTGCCCCCATTGGAAGACTACCCCTGTTCAGGTGACAACAAAAACTTTGGAAAAACTACTTAACTTTTAGCTTTGACAGCATTATTCACCAAACCAAATAGGAGTAAATCCCCCTAACAAAGGTACAGAGAAAAAAAAACATAAAAAAAACACCCAATCTGACACCTTACTACATTTGGCTTTAGATGCCCTTAAGGCCCCTTTCGCACTTGTGTGACGCGGTTTTGCCACAATTTTACCGCGATTTTGGATCAGTACGACTCTGGTCCGACTTTGTTACAACTTTGACACAATGAAAACATATTACAAAGTCGTACCGAAATAGTACAGAAAACGCATCTATATTATTTAGGTGCGATTTGCATGCAACTTTGAGGGTTTAACATTGAAGTCTATGGACCTCAAGTTGCATCAAAGTTGGACCAAAGTAATGCAGGAACTACTTTGAAGTCGCACAGCTTGAAGTCGTACGGATATGAATGGTACTCATTGGAAACAATGGGGAACGACTTGTCATGCGACTTTGCAGTCCCAAATCGCAGGACAACTCACACGAGTGTGAAAGGGGTCTTAATGTAATTTCAAAGGTACTATTTTTTTATTTTTGTTAAATAACAAACATGTCATTATACCACACAATCGCCTCCCTAAGTAACCACAAAAGTGTGCATTTCTACTTAATATAAAACAATCCGTGATCAATACAATTGTTTTTCCTCCTTAAATATATAAATGAATTAAACACATCTATAGTTCTAAGTCCATACAATAAACGTGCTACTCACAAACCTCTTAAAAACAACGTGCTTCACTTATCCACACAGGTTAGAACAATCCTGCTGCTAGCATGTGTCCCCGTTCTTCTCAGTGTGCCATACCCCCCCAGTCGTCTCACCTGCCTATGCAGTGTTCCAGACTCCGAGTCTCCACGTGACGTCATCAGATGTCGCCATGCGGCTTCGCCCTGATGCGGTGTTTCACCAAACCAACTTTCTCAAAGGGCCAAGCTCTTCTTGGTGTAGCAAGACATAAAGGGTTTGATTTACTAAAGGGAAATCTACTGTGCACTGCAAGTGCACTTCCTCCAGAACTTTGTAAATGAGGTAAAGCTTCACTTTGCAAGGAATACTCAGTCACATGCAAGGAGAATTAATGAGAATTATTGCACATGATTGGATGATAGAAATCAGCAGAGATTCCCCCCCCTAGAACAACTGCACTTGCAGTGCACAGTATGTTTGCCTTTAGTAAATCAATCTTTTTCTAAACAATAATTTGTACCTCAAAGAGGTTGATTTACTACAGGCAAATAACTGTTCACTTTTAAGGGAAATTTTACATAGGTTAGTGAATGAGATGAAGCTCTGCTGAGCTGACTGCATCCAGTCATGTCTTTTATTTTCCTTGCTCTTGTTTGGGTATTCTTTGCAATGTGCTTTTTAACCACATACACTAAGTTTAGGGAAAATTGCTTTGCAAAGCTAACAGCCTATTTGCCTTTAGTAAATCAGCCTAATAATACATGGTTTGCGTGGTTACAGGGACAACACACAGGAGCACCTTTTACTGTCCTTCTGCATTTGGGTGCACCATAAATTCCAAACATGCTTAAAGTGGTTGTAAAGCCACTGTGTGTTATTCCTACAATCCCCTCTGTTCTAGTAAATAATGTCCCCAGTGTATGTGCTCTTTAAAAAAATATGCCACTTTATACCTTATTTCAGAGCACTGCTCGGCGATCACGTGATTGCCCGCCTTTCTCCTTTCCCTATCTGATTACTACAGCGGGAGGGGCTGAGAATCCCCTGCTGATGTCAGCCAGGAGGAGAGCAGCGGGCAGTCACGTGAGCGCCAAGCTGCACTATGAAATAAGGTATAAAGTGGCATATATTTTTTTAAAAGCACATACACTGGGGTACATAATGTAATGTAACAGGGAATTGTAGGAATAAGACACAGTTATAATAGTAGCAGGAGGGGAGGGGCTGGTGCAGATCGGCACTGTCAATAGCTTACAGGCAGGGAGCAAGGAGAGATAGTGCGATGACGAAGGCATGTACACTGACCACGGTATCATGGATCAGCAGCCATGATAAATGTGGTCAGTTTACAGAGCAAGGGGGGCAGCACCAGTCAGGATCAACCAGGTATTTTAGATGATAGAAAGGGACAAATTACACAGCACAAGCACTGTGCTATTATTCGTGCTTTAAAGCAGTGGTTCTCAACTCCTGTCCTCGGGACCCACTAACAGGGGAATTGTCATTCAAAATGAGAAAGCTGAAAATTGGTCTGTTTAGGAAGGGGGTTTAAGTGCCCAGAGGTCATGTGGTTAAAGGGGATTTTTTTTTTTTTCAGATTACATTTATTTATTTATTTTTATTGCATTTTAGTGTAAATATGAGATCTGAGCTCTTTTTGACCCCAGATCTCACATTTAAGAGGACCTGTCATGCTTTTTTTCTATTACAAGGAATATTTACATTCCTTGTAACAGAAATAACAGTGACCCAAACATTTTTTTTAAATGGACAGTGTAAAAATAAAAAAGTAAAATAAATAATAAAAAAAAAAATTTAAAACACCTGTCCCGCCGAGCTCGCACATAGAAGCAAACACATACGTAAGACCCGCCCGCATATGAAAACTGCTTAAACCACACATGTGAGGTATCGCCACGAGTGAGCGCACTAATTCTAGTGCTAGACCTCCTTTGTAACTCAAAACTGGTAACCTGTAGAAATGTCGCAATAGAGATTTTTACGTGCCAAAGTTTGACGCCGTTCCACGTGTGGGTGCAATTTTGAAGCATGACCTGTTGGGTATGAATTTACTCAAAGTAACATTATTTTTCACAATATAGAAAAAAACTGGGCTAACTTTTAAGTATTGCAACGACCGCCATTCTCTAGGGTGTTAGAAAAAAAATATATAATGTTTGGGGATTTTAAGTAATTTTCTAGCAAAAAAAAATATTTTAACTTGTTAACACCGAATCTCAGAAAGAGCCTCTGTCCTTAAGTGGATAAAGTTGTGCTTTCAGATTATCTGGAGATATGGGTAATTTTTGCACTTTGCCGGTTGATAATTTGGCCTCCCAATGGCTTACTGCTGACATTCGAAGATATTTCATGAAATGCAAATCCCTTGCATCCCTTTAAATCCTATGGAACTCTTCACACCAGTCAGCTGTGTTTTTAAAAGTCCTGCTTGCTGCATCTTTGGTGTGCTTTTCAGAACCACACAAAAATGTACCTCTCCATTGAAATGAATAGGGAGAGCATCACAAATGCACCTCAGTTGTGTTTTTTGATGCAATTTTTTAAGTCACATGGCCATGTTGCACAGGTGCATACTGGGAGTTAGGAACCCAGAAAACGCACTAGTAATGCTGCACAACGCATATGTGTTTTTGATGGATTTTTTTCCATCAGAGCAGTTAACGCTGCCTTAAGGCCCATACACACAGTGCGACGGTAGTATGAAAACAGTAGTGCGACCGCTTGTTGTACAATCATCCAACCGTTAGTATGCGCAATTAGAACAACCGACGTGTGACGGTCGTACAACAGGAGTTGGATGAGCAAACTAGAAAACTTTGGTTGTACAACAAGTGGTCGTACGACCGTTGTATTGCCTGTACAGAGAAGTTGGTCCAACAAGTTGTACTGTGCAAAGCACGCATGCTCAGAAGTCAGGAACGCCCGGAAGTGTTCGTTTGTGTAAACCTACATTCCTAATTCACAAATCACATTCACCTGAACTTCCTCTTTATACGCTCATAACACGTAACTACGTTCGGCTTGGTCGTATGATCGCTTAGTGCATTTCAGCATGCGAGATACAACAGCCAACATACGATTTGGGCCGTTCGGTCGTACGACCGTTACACCGCGTGTATGAGGCTTAAGTGTATGCTGGACATAAATTTAAAGAATTTGTATTTATTTGCAATGGCTCATCCATCTGTAACCCGGTGTTCATTAGATGCTGGCTTTTATTATCTTGGTGTCAAAATTCATCAGTTTTCTGGTGTGTTGGGAAAACACAAGGCTTTATGAATAAGGTGGAGTGTATTCTGGGCTTCTGTTTCACCGTGATAACAGTCCTGGACTTACAACATTTGTGTAGATTAGGATAAAGTTCCTGTTGATGTCTTTGCCATTTTAGTTTGCAGCTATTGTAAAGGTACACAACTTTTTTGTTTTATGTTGAGTTAAGAAGCAGTCCCCCTAATATTACTTTTTCAACTTTCAATACATTTGTAAAAGATTAGACAACATAAACTGAGATTGTTTGATAAACTTTACTTTCACTCACATGCTGTGTTCTGAGCAATAATCATCACCCAAGCCAAGGAAACTGCTAGACAACGATCCCATGTAAATGCTCAGTATACAACTTGGCCTGTCGGTCATAAAACAGCACACTCCTTTGAACTTCCACCACGAAAAGGATACAAATAATTATTCCAATTTCATACATATTTTTGTTTCATGTGAAAACAAATCTTTTAGAAATTGAGCTAAGAGTTACGTTTATAGGCTTGATTCTGTATTTTGGGATATTTTGCCTATGTGATAGATTTCCCACAGTAGTATATGCATGGCACGTATGCCAAAAGATACTCATTCTATAAAAGCTGAAATCTTGGCAAGCAGCTAAAAATACAGCTGAGAACATATATGTGAACTGTACACCTTTCAGTACTATGCCATTAAGCAGTAGTAAACCATGGAAGAAAAAAAATAAGAAAGAAACCTGCAAGACAAAGCCATAATGTGCTAGTATGCATTGCTCACTAGCACATTATGAAATACTTACCTTAGAACGAGGCACCTTCAGCCCAACCCAGTCAGCGCTGAGAGGCCTGACATGTTGCCCCGACGTTTCTTCCATGGTCACGGGCTCCGGCGCTTTGAGTGGCTGGGTCCACGATGACGTGCATGTGTGCGGAAGTCCTCTGTTTCTGCATGATACGCCGGTCCTTCGCCTGACCTTCACTGTGCATGCGACGTCAGTGGCTGCATGCAGGGTGAATATCTCCAAAACCGTGTAGGTTTAGGAGATATTCATTTTACCTACAGGTAAGCCTTATTATAGGATTATTATTTTACTGTATTATTACAGCCTTATTATTTATCTGTAGGTAAAAATGACAAAAGGGGGGATACAGCCGCTTTAACATGTTGAACTATTAAAGAGTTGAGGCTTAATTTTGACTTATAGTGAAGTACATCCTCTGTCTAGTAGAGCACCACAGGGATCAGTGTGAAGGCTAAAGCCGGCTATAGACCGTTCGCATGTCGGCCCAGTTCAGCAGGGACTGGCCGAGATTCAAACCATGTATGGGCTGGCTGAATGTACCCAAGTTGATTGATCGCCAGCCTGACGGATTTTAAATGCAATTATTGCTGGCGGCTGTTGTAGCCACTAGCAATAATCACTCTGCTCTCCCGGCGGGGATGGCTTCCCCTGCCCCACCCCCCCCTCCCCTGATCACACAATGGCTATACGGGAAGGATTCCCCTGTCAACATTGACTGTGTTGATGGCGTCAGTAAGCAATTCTCTTTTCTGCAATCCGTGGCTGGCTTTAAGCTGGGTATACACATTTTAGTTTTTTAGTTTTTTTTTCGTGCAACTTGCAAAAAACCCCCCAAAAAAACCTGACATCCCCCTTCAACACAATGCATTGTGCAGGGACATCCGAAGAAGGGTGCTGGTAGCTTTTTGAAAACAATCTTCTAAATGAACAGTGTAAAGAAGAAAGAGTTTTAGTCTCTTACTGTTTTTGACATGCAGAGCTCTTCACTAGAGGATGTCCACTGTAATGCTCTACCTGTAGCTTTCTGTATCATTGTACCTTTTGTTGGCTATGAATATAGTCACATAGGGGAAGAGAGCTCTGATAACGTAATGGGACTCTGATTTACAAAGAAGTAAAGACTGCTGGTGTCTAGAGACGTGAAAGCTGTGGTGGTACAAAGGGCCCTTTGTCATTTTTGCATTTTTAATGTTTGTTTTTAATTTGCTTTACACCTGCTGCCTGTGTTCTTCTGGCTCCGTTTCAGCATTATATTCTGTGCTTTCCTCCTGGGTATCGCAAAGCATGAAAGCAGAGGGGAAAATGGTGCTGCTTGAAGAGCTAATATTCCTTTTTGTACTAATATGACCTTGTTTTTCTCCTCAGGTGCTGCACACACTCCCAAGGCAGACCGTTTGCCGCATTTGGGGGAGAGACAATTCAAGACACTTGTTAGATGCTGCAAAGGTATTAATAGCTTCATCCTATTCTGAAAGCTTGGGGATAAGATGGGAAACACATCGAGAGCATTCACCATTTTATTCTACCTATTCTGCAACATTTTGCATAATGTTTTGTTTTATGTGCATGGAGAAAGGTAAATCCTCAGCCTGCAGCACAATTAAATGGACTGTGCGCTAAATTTGATATGCTTCACATCTGTGTTAAACGGTATGTTGTATAAAAATATACTTGCACACATACTGTATAGTACATACTATACACATAGGGGCCGATTCATTAAAACTGTGAAAAAGAAGGCCATAGTATAATTGAAGATGTTGCCAATAGTAAACCAGCCAGTGCAGAGATGAAGAGATATGCTGGCAGCCTCACACCATTCCCGGTCATGCAATTAACAGTTAAAAAAGCAGCCTCAGCTCGCTCCATCTAAGCCATGCCCCAACACATTTTACCCCCATCCCCGGAGCTTAATCATGATTAATACATGTTGGGGGGAGGGGTACCTTGCCAGGAGTGGACCCCTGTCAAAGTACTTTCTCCCTGTATTAATGATGACTTGGGCCTCTTCTCTACAGCCCTGGCCTAGTGATTGTGGGGGTGTAGGGAGGTTACTTATTGGAATCTCCCTACCCCCCACGTGAATAAGTAAGGGGTACAAAATAACCCGGTTTATTTATTCACAAACAAACAATCCAGCAATAGTATGACTACACTGTGAAAAAAGGCCTTTATTTAAAATAAAATGCACACAATAAAAATACAGTGATTTTAATAGTTAACGTATGTGTACCTGTCCCGGTTCAATGTTTCTAACCACACTGCTACACATCCTGACGCACTTAACGATAACTGTGTTTTTATATTTGGTATTGTAGTGGGAATATATCACATGACATCTCCCCAGGAGGGGACCGATTGCCAACCTAGCTTAGGATGATATCACAACTCTCTATCCCTGCCCATTTTTAGACATGTTCAATGGGGTGGGGAATACTTGACCCATACAGTCAGCAGGTGTCTCCTGCTGTGGGTGTTTTCATTGTGTGTGATTGAGTTCACCTGCAGAGTGGTGCAGAAAAAATGCAGCATGGCTGCATTTTTCTGTCTCACAGCTGTCAACTGCCAGGAAGTGCAAACAGGACATACAGAAAACCCTTGTTTTCTGTATGCCTTCGCTGAGAGCTGCGTTTTTCCTCTCAAGAAGAACGCAGCTCTCTGCTATAGTGTCAAGTGGCCCTTAAAGTATAACTAAAGGCAATTTTTTAATTTTTTTTTGTTTTTTTAAGCTTTAGATCGAGTGGAGATGGATTAGAACACCTATCAGATTTTTATTGCTGTCTGTACCCCCATTAAAGAAATCCACCCTCTTTGCCATGTTTACTATTATCGAGAGTAAAAGTCAAAATTTTGGGTTGTCCCCAGAACTGTTATAGATGAGAAATCTTCCAATAAGCACATTAGGTCTACTGACAAGCAGGGACTTTCTAACTATGGAGGGATTTCCTCTCACTTCCTGTTTTGGCTTTTGGCCAGGACATGAAGGGAAATCTCCCCAAGGGGCACATAAGGCAAAAAAACCTGACTGGGGTTATAACCCTCCCCCTTACACTGTCCAAAATGAAAGAAAAAGATTTGCCTATATATAGTTGTGCTTTAATCATATTTCTTAGTATTTGTGCATTTTGCTTTTTTTTATTTCCTAAATGAAATCCTGACTTGAAAACCGCAGAGGATGTATGACTTTCCAATATTTTTCTTTTACACAAAGGCATTTATTTTTTATCTAGTTGTCCCTTATGCCAAGGAAGATGTCTACCTATAAAACTGTGTACTTTTATTGTAGGTACTATCTGGATGGCCTTCTACCGATATAAGATCATGCTGGCATGGGCATGCAGGAGGTGGACTTCACACAGATCCCAAAGAAGGGGTAAGAAAACCAGCCATTTTTTAGTACGCATTAACCTTCACCCTAAATTCTCTTGACCACTTGCTTACTGGGCACTTATACCCACTTACTGCCCAGACCAGCTTTCAGCGTTATCACGCTTTGAATGACAATTGCGCGGTCATGCAACACTTTACCGATATGAAATTTTTATATATTTTTTCACACCATTAGCTTTCTTTTGGTGGTATTTAACCACCTCCCACCCGGCCACTGTACATATACGGCCGGGTGGGAGCTTCCCCGTTCTGACAGGACATCGGGATACGGGCGCAGTGACTGGCCCTCCCGATCATGTGACGGCTGTGTCCAATCACAGCCGTCACATTGTAAACAGAGACGAACGTCTCTGGGACAGTTCTCCCCCGCCAAGCTCAGTGAGAGCTCAGTGCGGGGGGGGGGGGGGGGGAA
>BLSH010107758.1:1442365-1469768 GCA_018402905.1 Glandirana rugosa
AGGGAAAAAGAGGAATGCAAGTGACTGTCTGCGTAGAAGCTGCGTCTGTCAGTGAACGTAAGGAGAAAAAGGGATTTTATTAAAACTTACCGTAAAATCCTTTTCTCCGAGTTCACTGACAGACGCAGCACCCACCCCTCTGAGCTCTGTTTTGGTACGGCTTGTGTACGAACTGGAGAGCTATGCTGTGAGGGGATTTTATGTAGGAAGAGAGGACGGCCCCCAAGGGAGGGGCCAGCTGATCTTTTCCCTGCCTAGTTAACTCCTAGTTGGACGAACATAAAACCCCCATGAAGTTAATGAAGAAGCTGCGTCTGTCAGTGAACTCGGAGAAAAGGATTTTACGGTAAGTTTTAATAAAATCCCTTTTTTTCATAGGCTTTACCTAATTCATTACATTGTACAATGTATTTGCTTAATAACAATTCACTGAAGTTCGACAGCGGAATGAATCCAGATCTGGGTAATGTGATGTAAGGAGGAAACTGCAGGACAAAGGCTATGAGACATTTGATGTTATTAAGTGAACACGTGTGGCAGACAGGCATAATGAACTATTGATATTGCAGCAAATATGTTGGTTGTGAAAATGAACAAACAAGAAAGATGTGACAAGAAGTCCATAATCTAAAATAGGAATCAACAAATCTGCAGTAAAGCATAGGAAGAACAGATTGGATGTACAGTTAATACAGAGTATAAATTCTACATTAGCAAAGTTGTATGCAATGTAATATGGCTATGAACAGAACAATTAGAAATCAAAGCTGGACAAACATGGGAACCTTAAGGGGGTCATAGCACAGCACAAGGGGGCTCATAAAAGGTGAAGCATCTTAGTGGGAAACAAAGATAAATAGCCATCCAGCAGTTGGGTGCAGTTGGGGCATATTTCAGCTTCCCGAATGGTTTGCAGACACCTGCTAGTGGCCAGTCCAATACTTGTCAGCTAATTTTAATAGCAGATGAAAGAAGGCTAGGGCATGTTCCCTACAGAAACTCTAGGGACTTATTTTTGATCTTTCTTATTTTGCATTTTTGAAAATTGCATCACTGGCAAACATTTCGCACCAGTGAAGTGGTGTATTTACAAAGCCCTCGAGTTCTTTGGCCTGTGCAAAGACCCCAGTGTTTTCCCTGTAATATGGCACATGAATATTGCTTCTGAGCTGGTTTGGCTCAAGGTAGGACATGAACAAGTGGGCGTGCGAGAGCGGCGGTTCTGGGGCACCATCATATGATGTCCCATAACGAGAGCGCATCCCGCTCGCCGTAGTTTTACTATACGGCGGGCGGGAAGTGGTTAAGGTAAAAAAAAAAACGTATGCTCAGTTCCGCGGCCCACTCCCCTTATACTTACCTGGGCCCAATCTTGATTCAGTGCTGTGCCTGCGAGCAGTGGCTCTCTCTTTCCTCACTGGAGATTGAGGCAGCAACGGGAACCAATTCTTAGATGTGAAGGCTGTATTAGTTTTCTTTTTTAGGCCTCCTTTCTTCTATTTTTATCTGGTGATTTAGCCAGTAGGTCTGTTGCTTTTTCAAAAGAGCAAGCTCTCTTCCAGATGTATCAGTTTACAAGGATAGGACAAACCATTCCAGATGTATCAGTTTACAAGGATAGGACAAACCATTTAAAGTGGTTGTCAACTCTTGACAGCCACTTTAAACTACAGGTAAGTCTGTAATCAGGCTTACCTGTAGCTTCCCTGTATATCTCCTAAACCTGTACGGTTTAGGAGATATACGCTATACTGGCATGTGCCGACGTCATTTGGCAAATGCGCAGTGAAGAAATGGCCTCCATGCCATTTCTTCACTGATAGCGTGCCGCGATTGTCACGCGACTCCTGCCAGTCACATCACCAGAGTTCGCGGCCCCGGAAGGAAGAGGGGCGAAGATGGACGCTCCCTGCTGTGGGGACAGCGCGGGCGGCGATGGCAGGTAAGTGGCACATAATAGGCTAGTATGCGATGCATACTAGCCTATTATGCTTCTACATTGCAGGGGAACATAGAGGAAGTAAACCCATTAGGGTTTACAGCAGGGTTTACTTCCTCTTTAATGCTTTCAGGGGTGCTTGCAATGATCAGCTGTTTATTCATGTAAAACTTTTATTCCAAAAGAAAAAATATTAAACAATTATGGATTATAGTGCTGGAATTTGGTTTCAGTTTGTTAGTGTTTCTAAATCTGCTGTGACCCAAACTAAATTTACAGGTGCAGCTCAAGGCTCCACCCGGTCCTCATGTAGCAATCGCTTGGAGTGCAGACAAAGACAGAGCTTGCCCCAGCTCTAGATATAATGGAAAAGGGAAACTTTTGGAAGTCGCGCATCTCTGCAACACCTTGTAAGACAATGCTGCTCTCTGCTCTGCTCCTTCATCCAGAGTGGAGGCACTGTAATACAGGAGGTGCATTACTGGCCAGATCACCAGATGAAAACATAGGGGAAAAAAAGCCTAATAAAGAAAACAATTGCGTTTGAAAAACTGCTGCACAAAACCCGCCCAAAATTCAAAAATTGCAACAGCAACCATTTTATTCTCTAGGGTCTCTACTAAATATAAATATATATATATATATATATATATATATATATATATATATATATATATGTGTAATGTTTGGGGGTTCTAAGTAATTTTCTAGCAGAAAATACAGATTTTTTTTTTCTTGTAAACAAATGTTAGAAAAAGGCCTGGTTAGCAAGTAGTTATGGTGAACTTAGCCTTTACGTGTGAGAAGTGGCTTATCCCACAAACCAGCTTAACCAGTTAACAACAGCCCTATAGTCAAATGACGGCTACAGGGCGGTTGCTTAACCGCGGGAGGGTGTACTATGACGTCCTCCCATGAACGCGCTTCCCACGCGCCGCCTGGGGCGCGCACACGGGAACATCCATGACCTGGACCCAGCGCATCAGGGATCGCAGTGAATGGCTGCTGTGAGCGGACTTTTACTACGTGATCGCTCCGTCAAATGACAAAGCTATCACATGTAAACAAACCGGCGGAAGTGCCGGCTTTTCTCTCCCCACCGATCGGTGCATTGTTAGAGGAGAGAGGACATGCTGCAGCGCTGTGGGCAGGATGTGTAGAGCCCACAGCACTGCTTAGTGACAGGATGCACCCCCACCATCCATCCAAGCTCACCCATCCAGCCATTCTTTACCCCATCCATGCTCACCCACCCATCCATCCATCCATGCTCACCCACCCAGCCATCCTCACCCCATCCATGCTCAGCCACCCATCCAGCCATGCTCACTCATCAAGCCATGCATGCTCATCCATCCATCCATCCATGCTCACCCAGCCATCCATCCATGCTCATCCATCCATCCATCCATGCTCACCCAGCCATCCATCCATGCTCACCCACCTAGCCATGCTCACCCACCTAGCCATGCTCACCCACCTAGCCATGCTCACCCAACCAGCCATGCTCACCCAACCAGCCATGCTCACCCAACCAGCCATGCTCACCCAACCAGCCATGCTCACCCATCCATCCATGCTCACCCAGCCATCCATCCATGCTCATCCACCCAGCCGTGCTCACCCAGCCATGCATCCGTGCTCACCCAGCCATGCATCCATGCTCACCCAGCCATGCATCCATGCTCATCCATCCATCCATCCATCCATCCATGCTCATCCATCCATCCATCCATGCTCACCCACCCAGCCGTGCTCACCCACCCAGCCGTGCTCACCCACCCATCTGTGCTCAGTCATCCCCATCCATGCTCATCCATACCCATCCGTGCTCAGTCATCCCCATCTGTGCTCAGTCATCCCCATCCGTGCTCAGTCATCCCCATCCGTGCTCAGTCATCCCCATCCGTGCTCAGTCATCCCCATCCGTGCTCAGTCATCCCCATCCGTGCTCATCCATCCCCATCCACTGCTCATCCATCCCCATCCATGGCTCATTTATGCCTCATTCATGCTCATCCATACCACATCAGTTCTCATCTGTGACACATCCATGCCACTACAGTGCCCATCCGTGCCACTGCAGTGCGCATCCGTGCCACTACAGTACCCATCCGTGCCACTACACTGCCCATCAGTGCCACTACAGTGCCTATCCATGCCACCACCGTGCCTCACAGTAGTGTAAAAGGTAGTCAAATTAGATTTGAAATGTATGCCTCTAGAACTCCTGACGGTGCTCCCTGCAGGTTGGGCCTCTGTATGTGGCCAGGCTGTGTAAAAGTGTCATACATGTGGTGTCGCCATACTTAGGAGGAGTAGCAGAATCTTTTTTGGGGTGTAATTTTTGCTAGGTACATGCTGTGTGTTAGAAATATTGTATAAATGGACAGCTTTGTGTTAAAAAAAAAAATGTTTTTATTTTCTTTCCGCATTTTCCAAAAACTTGTGGAAAAAATGACGTTCAAAAGACTCATCCCTCCTAGAATATAGGTTGGGGTGTTTGTTTTCCAAAATGGGGTCATTTTTTGGGCGTTTCAATTGTCCTGGTGCTCCAGGATCTTCAAAAATGCAATAGGTAGTCAAGACATATGTGTAATTTATGCTCCTAGAATGCCTGATGGTGCTCCCTGCATGTTGTGCCTCTGTATGCGGCCAGGCTGTGTAAAAGTCTCACGCACATGGTATCGCCATACTCAGGAGTAGTAGATTGTGTTTTGGGGTGTAATTTGTGGTATGCATATGCTGGGTGTGAGAAATAACCTGTTAACATATGACAATTTTGTGGGGGAAAAAAAAGAAAAAAAATCTTCATTTTGCAAAGAATTGTGGGAAAAGATTACAACTTCAAAAAATTCACCAGGCCTCTTACTAAATACCTTGGAAGGTCTACTTTCCAGAAAGGGGTCATTTGGGGGGTATTTGTACTTTCCTGGCTTGTTAGGGTCTCAAGAAATGATAGGTCATCAGTACATCAGGTGTAATCAATATTCAGTGATTGGCACCATAGCTTGTAGTAGAGCTGCACGATTAATCGTATTAAAATTGCGATCTCGATTCCTCCCCCCCCCCCATCTCCATTGGGCATTACCGCGATTTTCAGTGCAGTTAATGGAGTCCGACTTGCGGGGCAACTCAGCGGCACTTGACTGTGTTATAGAAGTCAATGCAAGTCGCCTGAAGTCTTTTTAAGTCGGAGCGACTTGAGTCTCAGGGGAGACTTCCAAGTCTGGGCAGAGAGCCAAGTTCTGAATCACCATTGATAAAAGAAGCTAAAATAGATACAAAGTAATTACTTCAAAGGAATGAACTCTGAATGAACTCCCCTTGTATAGTTGTTTGGTTTAACCATTTAAAGACTAAATCTTTCCTGACACTTGCTGTTTACAAATAAAAACCCATTATTTTGTGCTAGAAAATGACTTAGAACCCTAAACATTATATATTTTTTTTAGCAGAGACCCTAGAGAATAAGATGGCGGTTGTTGCAATATTTTATGTCACGCTGTTTGCGCAGCGGACTTTTAAACGCAATTTTTTTGGAAAAATGACCCTTTCAAAAAAACTAAACAGTGCTGTTAGCCCAATTTTTTTTGTATATTTAATATATTACGCCGCGAGAATCGTGAGAGAATCGTGATCTTTATTCTAAGCAAAAAAATTGTGATTCTCATTTTGGCCAGAATCGTGCAGCTCTAGCTTGTAGACTCTATAACCTTCACACAGACTAAATAATATCCACTTATTTGGGTTATTTTTACCTAAGATATGTAGCAGTATAAATTTTGGCCAAAATTTGTGAAGGAAAATTACTAATTTGCAAAATGTTATAACAGAAACAAAGAAAAATACATTTTTTTTACAAAATTTTCGCTCTTTTTTTAATTATAGCGCAAATAATAAAAAAAAAAAGCGGTGATTAAATACCATCAAAAGAAAGCTTTATTTGTGTGAAAAAAGGACAAACATTTCATATTGGTAGTGTTGCTTGACTGAGTAATTGTCATCCAAAATGTGAGAGCACTGAAAGCTGAAAATTGGTCTGGTTGTTTGGGGGTTTAAGTGCCCAGTGGTCAAGTGGTTAATAAATATGACAGGAATTCTGAAATAACTGAAATCATGGTCATTTACACATAAAAATGTTTATTTGTAAATAAGTTATTAAAGTGGTTGTTAAGCCACCCTAACAAGTATGCACCATCCAGTCTGTCTCCTTATGTAGTGTCCTCCCTGTGTGTGTGATTCATGAAAATAAATGCTGTAAATACCTCATGTAAGAGCCGAGATTGTGATCACACGACTGGCCCGGTCTCTTCTTTCCTCCTCTGTCACATGCAGCGGGAGGTGCCCAGATTCCCTGCTGATGTCACTCGGGAGGAGGAGGAGAGACCTGGCCGATCATGTGATCGTAATATCGGCACTTACATGAGGTATTTACAGCATTT
The DNA here is from genome assembly GCA_018402905.1 of Glandirana rugosa. Lineage (NCBI taxonomy): Eukaryota > Metazoa > Chordata > Amphibia > Anura > Ranidae > Glandirana > Glandirana rugosa. The sequence continues at coordinate 1,448,750 of BLSH010107758.1, forward strand.
AAAGAAATGAGTGGATACTGCGCTTCTGGATAATATAAAAAAATGACAAAAAGCCTGCTGCCGCCCAGGAAATTGATGCTCCACGTGGGGGTCAACTGGGATGTACTGTTGTATAGATGGGCTGTGGCGCTACTTTGGCAAGGACCTCTTGATATAAGTGATTATATGTAACATATATTGGTGCCCCCTAGTGGTGCAGTATAACTAGGTATTATAGTATTAACTGACCAATGTTGGGTATAAATCAGAAAATAAAATAGAAATGTGAAAGTAAATGTGTTACGTTTGTAGTCAAAGTGCATAGTTGAAAGTAGTGTAATTACTAAATTCCTAAAAAATACCATATGACAACAAGAGTATAAAAATGTTGATAATTGCTAGTCCTTAAAAGTTCACTCTGTGACTGAAAACTGATAAAATTGACATCAAAGTGCTAGTGCTATGTGAGTTTCAAAATCAACTGGATCACTGAACCAAAATATAAATATAGGTCGCAATGTGCTGCTGCAATCAGATATATCCAAGTCTCTGTAATACGGTAATATACAAAGTGCTTGGTGCTCCAAAGTGCTTATAAAGTTCTACTCATTCCTTAAATGGTTAATCCCAATATAACAGTTCATATAGATGTAGGTATCGCGTAGTAAATTCTTAATATTTAGTTGATTCAGGTGTCAGCCGGGTGCGGGTCAAACGTGCTCCCCTAAGGATACCCCACTTACCAGATGGCGTCACCCCTGCAGGGGTAAAAGGCATGGACGCCTATCCGGTCGTTCCTGGGGTTCTCGAGTTGTGGGCTGTAGTGGTTGGTTCTGGTGTCCTCAGCAGACGCATAGATTGTCCGATACAGGGAGGAAGAAACAAAGGATGTCCATAGTGAAATCCGTATAAAAATATGTTTATGTAACTAAAATCCAGATAAAAGCAATGTCCCAAACAGTATAAGAAAAGCCGTTGCTACATAAGAGCTGCCGTGTGGTGATAGTGTTTTGAGTAAGTCCTGCACGCTTCCTGGAAGGATAGCGTGCGTTCCACCGGCCGTGGCTCCGAACGGAAGGGACGTTCGTACGTGAGTCTAGCTCCCACTGAGGCGTTTCATCATAGACGTCTTCTGAGGCGTTCTCAGAAGACGTCTATGACGAAACGCTTCAGATAGAGCTAGACTTAGTTAAATAAACATATTTTTATACGGATTTCACTATGGACATCCTTTCTTTCTTCCTCCCTGTATCGGACCATCTATGCCTCTGCTGAGGACACTAGAACCAACCACTACAGCCCACAACTCGGGAACCCCAGGAACGACCAGATAGGCATCCATGTGTTTTACCCCTGCAGGGGTGACGCCATCTGGTAAGTGGGGTATCCTTAGGGGAGCACGTTTCACCCGCACCCGGCTGACACCTGAATCAACTAAATATTAAGAATTTATTATGTGATACCTACATCTATATGAACTGCGATATTGGGATTAACCATTTAAGGAATGAGTAGAAGTTTATAAGCACTTTGGAGCACCAAGCACTTTGTATATTACCGTATTACAGAGACTTGGATATATCTGATTGCAGCAGCACATTGTAACCTATATTTATATTTTGGTTCAGTGATCCAGTTGATTTTGAAACTCACATAGCACTAGCACTTTGATGTCAATTTTATCAGTTTTCAGTCACAGTGTGAATTTTTAAGGACTAGCAATTATCAACATTTTTATACTCTTGTTGTCATATGGTATTTTTTAGGAATTTAGTAATTACGCTACTTTCAACTATGCACTTTATTTTACTACAAACAAACATAACACATTTACTTTCACATTTCTATTTTATTTTCTGATTTATACCCAACATTGGTCAGTTAACACTATAATACCTAGTTATACTGCACCACTAGGGGGCACCAATATATGTTACATATAATCACTTGTATCAAGAGGTCCTTGCCAAAGTAGTGCCACAGCCCATCTATACAACAGTTTTTACAGCATTTATTTTCATAAATCACACACAGAGGGGGACACTGCATAAGAAGACAGCGCGGATGGTGCATACATATTACAGTTATTTGAGCAGCAGGCAAGGAGGGGCGGCACTGTGACGAGCAGACAGGGGGGAGGAGGACACAGGAGACAGAGGAGACATAGGACAGCAGGCTGTGGATGACGGAGACACGTACTGGTGACTCCGGTGTAATGGCTCAGGAGCCATGATGCACTGTGGTCTCTGTAATCAGGATCAGCCAGGTTTTTTAGGGGTTACAGGAGGCCAAATGACACAGGACAAGCACTGTGTCATATAACGCTTTAAAGGAGCAGAATCCATTTTTTTTTTTTTTTAATCTTTTAGGCAATAAACAACCATTCTTTGTGTTTTTGGTAGTAAAAGTTACCAGTGAACTTGCAGATTTAATTTTGTATTGCCACCAAGCATCCACCTTTTGCATGTACCTCATGTACCTGTACCCTGCGAATAGGTCATTACATAGACTGACTACATGTGTTAATAACTATATGTAGGTTGCATCCAAATAAAAATGGCCTTTAATGTGTATGGATAAATTTTTCATCTTCTGTGTCTGCATGCAGTATGATATAAATTACAAATATATGTTTGCAAGGTTGGCTGTGCAGTTTGCCCTACAGTATTTATGATTTGTGAACCTGTGCCGTGCAGACAGAAATACCTATTTCACAATATTGTCTGCCTCCCCCCTTCCTAATCACAATCTTGACTTATCCTGACTAGCCTGTAGCAATGTATAATTACATACACTCTCTCTTCATAGGGTTCTTTTATACCGTCACAGCATCCCTTCCACTTCCAGCTCCTCATGTTTCTCATAGACCTGGTACCAACTGTGCTTGGATACAATAAAACTATTTATGCATATCCTTACTCTTTATACTGCAATGAGAAGATGGATTTGTAGCTAAAAGCTGTCACTGTGCTCTTCTGCTTTTTCTTTCTCACCCAGGTACAGATGAGCAGAAATGCCTCATTTTGTTACACTTTTTCTGTTTTTTTTTCTGTTTTTAATCCTCAAATGGTCTCCTTTTTGTTTTTTGGTGCTTTATTTTTAATATGATTTTCTTTGTGGGATGTTTTCATTATGAAAGCACTTATTTTGGAAGTGTTGGAGCATGTGGAGCAATTATTTTTTTTTTTGTTTTTTGGTGCTTTATTTTTAATATTTTCTTTGTTGGATGTTTTCATTATGAAAGCACTTATTTTGGAAATGTTGGAGCATGTGGAGAAATTATTTTAAAGATAGGCTTATATCCATTTATAATTGGAGATGTTTATGATTGGAAGCAATGATTTTTTTTAGTAATTTATGCAACAGAAGGGCCTAATAGAAAGGGTGTGTCTGACAGGGACACAAGTAATATACATTGCATTTTGTGTGTCGATAGATCTATATATATATAGTAAGAGAATATAGAATTCTTTATACCCGGGTAAAACTGGCAGCATTCCATCATGCATGGACTGTTATGCAGTTTAAATTTTCACAAAGTTGTAGCTGATGAACACTTTTTAGTACACCTTACATAGCAAGCATAACTTCGTATTTAAAGTACAGCAACCAAACCCAATAGTAGATCTTCAGGCAAATAAATATACAGCTCAGAGACACATTTGTGCTATTTTCTATAGGATAAAGACAGTGTATACTCTGTGTTGTGGGGTACTGTGGGCTAGGGTTTTAACTCCATATAGCCCAACTTTAGGGGCTTCTAAGGTCCCCCTAATTGTTATCATGGTAAACCAGGCAAACGGCTAAATGTACTGTTAAAATACTTGTGTAATAACTGCTTTAGCTGTCAAGGATGTGTCATTTATTTCAGCCATTGTTTTGATTTAAACTCCGAATTTACTCTGCATAGCCAGGATGGTATTTCAGTTTTCCACTTATTTTTATGCCCTTCCTGTTCAACTGACAATGAATCAGAAGAGCTCAAACTGCACCTACTTGCATGGTCAAACCGCTGTACAATATTGCAAGCTTCCTCTTCTTCCATCTCCTGTCTCCTGCTTTTCCTCCAAACATTGCACTATGTTAGCCATTGCTTTTCCTAACTCTACCCCATTTTACTTAAAAAAAGAAAAAAAAAGCTCCCTACCAGGGACTGCAATGGCTATAAACTCCAAAAGGTCTAATCCTAAACAAATTAAAAATGTTGTCATCTGGTAACCTTGTCAGTAACAAAATTATGGTGCCATCTTGGATACTTACTTGGAGTCTGCTCTTACTAAAAGTGCTGCAATGCACTTTTAAAGTGTTTAGCTAAATTTACCCATGGCAGTGCTTGCCGCTCCCTTTGAAAAGCTTTTGACAAGCGGTGAGGAGGGGATAGGTCTCCTCCCTACTGCCTGTTTTAACCCTATAAGTGCCGTAGCATTATGCTGCTACTGCATGCATTTCAGCCAAAGCATTGCGGCTATGGCATGTGTACACCCCACCCGACTGGCTTTGCAGCTTAACAGAGAGTGGTAAAAACCACCTGTTTTTTACCGCACTCAGCCACAAGTGTAAATGAGTACAAAGTGTGATTTTATTCCTTTGCTGAGCCAAATGAAAAGCAATTGTACACTATTTCTGTGGGGTTTTGGGATGGGAATCACATTGGGAAGAGCACTATTAAAGCTGGGAGGAAGATTCTAGGAAAACCCACATTATTTGGATATCACAGTCAGGGAAGCAGCTAACTGAGCAGAACTGTGCTTGGTAAGCTGCTTTGGAGGCCAGGAGAGACCGTGTTTTTTTTGTGAATATAGGTTTGATACATTTTGTTTTTTATGTGTTTTATCACACGTGGAAGATGTGACAATTTTTAATTCCTGGAATGGGACTGTAAAACAATTGTTTGTGCAGGAGCATTGTTGTGGGGTAGGATCCACTTGTCAGGCCAGAGTTCGTCTTTTTTTTACCTCTGAACAGATTCCTGTAACCTTTTCTGAATTTCCAAGTAACAATGTTGGTTAACCGTTGTACCATGTTCTATGAACAGTGAACTATTCTCTTGTGATCAAAAGAACACAATACCATGAGCGTACAAAGATTTGTACCCTGTCCACATTTGCATCCTTCCTTTTGTGTTTTTGGTTGCCCACTTCTTGCTTCATTGTGGACATCTTCCCACCCCTCCTTAAACCATCTATGCCATTCTAAAACACTTGATTTCTTCATGGAATGTTCAACATAAAACAATGCCCCCTGTGCAATAGTGTGATGGGAGAGGAGTGCTTCCCAAGGATGATTGAGCTGGCTTTGCTGCCTTCAGGGATAGGGGATGTCCCAGATGCCACTATGTGATAAAAGAAAAAGAAGGCGCACTGGCCTAGTGCATTATCCCAAGGTAAAATTTATTTAAAAAGGAAGATTAAAAATACTCACAAACCTACAATTAAAAACACGCATGAAGCCCCCAACATGGGGCGGATGGACCTATTTCGGTGAGGGTCCTGGACTGTGGTAGAAAGGATGTGAGAGCTGCACCAGCTAACATGTTTCAAAGGCAATGCCTCCTTCCTCCACGGTCCAGGACCCTCACCGAGATAAGTCCACCCGCCCCATGTTGGGGGCTTCATGCGTGTTTTTGTCGTATGTTTGTGAGTATTTTTAATCTTCCTTTTTAAATAAATTTTACCTTGGGATAATGCACTAGGCCAGTGCGCCTTCTTTTTCTTTTATCACATAATATTCAACATAAGCCTGTTGTAACAGAGCTAAAGTTGCGCTTACATTTTTGCCAATTTTCACTCAAATTTCATGTTAATGTTAATCCGCTGCTCCAGATTCCTGTCACTCATTTTCCTCCAACAGCGCAATGCACACACTTGTTATTTCTTCTACTACTCCATAAAGACTGAGTCAGCTGGTCCGCGACCCAGGCGAGTGCAAATTAGAACATGTCAGAACACGTTTGAGTTCGAATGGCTGACTGGCCACCAAAGTGCTGCGCCACAGGCATTCTATCAATTCAATTGTCATGCCTCTTATACTGTATATTGGTGGTGGTTCACATATAAGTAAAAAAAAATGTAGCCATGTGCCCCCTTGTGGTCCACCTGCCCGCTGCCCTCAATCACATGATTTTCCACACATCTGGAGTCACTGAACAGGCCGGTACTTTGTTTTGTTGTTTTATTTAGGGGATAAACTTGGATAGAGATGGCTGTGGGATGCCCTAGGTTCAAATCATGGGACCTTCTATATCCACTTAAAGACCGTGTCGCGATTTAGTGCTGCAAGTTGGCAGCGTAGCGTGAATCGCCGTCTATAAACAAGCGGGGCCGTGGGTCGGGCGGACTCCATGTCCGCGGGTCGGGCGGACTCCATGTCTGTTAGAGAAGAAAAGCAGGAAACCGCCGATGTAAACACAGTGGTTCCCCGCTATGTCAAGGGTTAAGTTACTAGTAAAAAAAAAAAAGTAAAAACGCCATAAATGAATTCTCATGGTTTATAAACGTGGCAACTTTTGCGCAAACCAATCAATAAATGCAGATATAAGATATATTTTTTTACCAGAAATATGTAGAAGTATCGGCCAAAACTGATGAATAAATTAATATTTTTTTTTGAGAAATATTGAGTTATTTGCAAAATTGTCACTCATTTTTTGTTCATAACGGTGATCAGAAGTGACGCAGAGGTGACCAAATACCACCAAAAGTAAGCTCTATTTGTGGAAAAAAAGGATGCCAATTTTGTTTGGGTACAACGTCGCACAACCACAAAATTGTCAGTTAAAGCAACGCAGTTCCGAATTGCAAAAAGTGCTCTGGTCCTAATGTGGGAAATCCTTCTGGGGCTGAAGTGGATATACACTGACTGTATATACACTCCTTCTTCCTCCAGCACATACACTTACTGACCGTTACCCTTCTCCTTCCTCTCTCCTGCACATACACTTGCTGTGTGAGGCCTGAAAGGCAATTTAACAGACCTCCATGACACTTCCTCTTCCACCACAGCTAGCACATGGTGAGGCCTGCTCTACTGCTAGCAGGGCCTCCGGACCACCCATTGTGGGCAAGGGCCACGGGCTCCCAGTTGTGAAAAAAACAGGCCCTCAATTGTGTAGCTAAGTACATTGGTGCTAGATGGGCACTGGATGAGCTACTACTCCCAGCCCATCCATCTTCAAGGCCCCTCCGGCCTACCTCACTGTCCACTGTCCAGTGACACCCCTGACTGGCTTCTCCGACCTCTACAGACTGTCCACTGTCTTCTCCCAGCCTCCCAGGGGCTGCCACTCACCGACACTGGTGGATCCTTTTAAAGAGCCTTTAATGTAGCCTCTCTGCTGCTCTCCTGCTCCCTTGTGCTACTCCAGGACAACGACTCCTCTCCTGGCTGCACCTGAGCCTCCAGGCCTCAAGGTCACCCCCTCAGACTGGGGGCTCCCTCCCGGATGAGGCCTCCACAGCACCTCTGCTACATTATCCTCTGTTCCATCTGACACTCTCCTCCCCCAGCTGGGCAGATCGCCGTATTTAAGCAGGCCTGCTTCCTGCCAGTCCAGGATGTGGATTGGTCAGGGCTCCTTAACATACTTCAGTTCCATTCCCCTTTTCCAGAGCCTTCTCGAAACAAAGGGGGAGGGGTAGCCAAGGGGTGTTTATTCCTACATTCTCCAGCTCTTTCTGGGCCACTCCCCCACCCAGATGAAAACATTCAGGCCTGCACTTAGTGTCAGGCCTGACTAAATTTTGCCTCTCCTAGCAAAAACCTCACTAAAAAAGCACCTATCACTATGGGGGCGCTACACTAAAATATGCCAGAAAAGGCATACCTGTAAAAGAAAAGAGTGATTAGCAAACTTTTTTTTTTTTAAATGACAGGTGCTTTCCAAAGCACAAACAGGTAATTTAGTGATACTGGCAACATTTTAATTGAGCTCAAACATACTTTTTAAATGTGTTTGATGCAAAACCTGTAAGGAACGACTGCTGCAAACAGTAAACCCCCCTTTTTTTTTCCCCTCAACAGTAGTTCCGTGTTGACCGCCATTTCTGTCCATCAAGGTTAAATTAAAAATTGTATTAAAACCCAATCCTCATAGAAACATTAGGCTTTCCCCCTCCTTGCCATGCTTGGTCTTGAGTTCCTTTTTAAAATAGGTTGTACTTTTTTTGAAGAGCTCATTTGGGAACCTCTGCAATACACGTTTAACCTTTAAATATAGTCTTGTGTTCTATAGCTTAATGGACTCATAATGCATGATTACACAAGTTTAGAGCCAGCCCTGTTAAATGAAGTGGTGACATTTTACGCGTAGTTAAGCAAGCAAGAACAATTGTCAAGCTTTTAGCTGTGAATTCACTGCAGTGTGCACTGAAAAAATCCAGCTTACATTGTAGATTATATTCACAGAAAAGTGTTGCTTTTTGTATGGCCAATAATTAGTCCTGGCAAGCACACTAAGCAGATGGGAATCAAAGGACTGGAGATGCAGTGCAAACACTCTAGGTGTGATCTTTCACCTCCTTTACTACTTGACTATTTTGTAAGAAGTCATTGGATACATACCTTCATCTTTTAGGCTCTCAAATTATCTTGTACATGCCAATGCCAAGTCAGCAACCTGATCAGTGCCATAAAGACCCATTTGTGCTGCTTTTTCCTTTTCATACTACATTAATAAACCCATTTTGTTTTATATTGATTCATACTCCTTCGGTTTAGCAACATTTACATTTACAAAGCGGTTTACCTCAATGCTAGAGAGTTATAGCTCTCCAATCAGAAGGGACCAAGAGCTTTGCTTTGGATAACAGTATTTTTGACTCAGAAGCGTGTGTATGTTGGACTGCTGCCGAGAAACTGCTGCTTCCACACAGCATCAGTCCTTCTCTACGGCATGGTGACAATAGGCAGGTTTTCTACTCTGGATGTGGTTGTTTTACAAAGGGAATGTACTGAAAGACTTAGACCATCTTTTGTTTTGATTGTATTAGGCATATACAGTTGTGCTCATAAGTTTACATACCCTGGCTGAATCCATTTATTATCAGTCAACTGTGTTTACTCTTTTTAAATCCTAATGACAACAGAAACTTCCCAAATGACCCTGATCAAAAGTTTACATACTCCAGTTCTTAATACCGTGTATTGCCCCCTTTAACAGCAATGACAGCTTGAGGTCTTTTGTGGTATTTGTGAATGAGGCTCTTTATCTTCTCAGTTGGTAAAGCTGCCCATTCCTCTTGGCAAAAAGCCTCCAGTTCTTGGGCTGTCTTGCATGAACTGCACGTTTTGAGATCTCCCCAGAGTGGCTCAATGATATTGAGGTCAGGAGACTGAAATGGCCACTCCAGAACCTTCACCTTATTCTGCTGTAGCCAATGACAGGTCAACTTGGCCTTGTGTTTTGGATCATTGTCATGTTGGATTGTCCAAGTACGTCACATGCGCAGCTTCTTGGCAGATGAATGCAAATGTTCCTCCAGTATTTTTTGATAACATACTCCATTCATCTTGCCTTCAATTTTGACCAAATTTCCTGTGCCTTTGTAGCTCACACATCCCCAAAACGTCAGCAATCCACCTCTGTATTTCACAGTAGGAATGGTGCACCTTTCATTATAGGCCTTGTTGACTCCTCTCCAAATGTAGCATTTTATGGTTGTGGCCAAAAAGCTCAATTTTGGTCTCATCACTCCAAATGACTTTGTGCCAGAAGGTTTGAAGCCTGTCTCTGTGCTGTTTCGCGTATTGTAAGCGGGATACTTTGTGGCATTTGTGTAGTAATGGCTTTCTTCTGGCAACTCTACCATGCAGCCCATCTTTCTTCAAGTGCCTCCTTATTGTGCATCTTGAAACAGCTACACCATATGTTTTCAGAGAGTCCTGTATTTCACCTGAAGTTATTTGTGGGTTTTTCTTTGCTTCCTAAACAATTTTTCTGGCAGTTGTGGCTGAAATCTTAGTTTGTCTACCTGACCATGGTTTGGTTTCAACAGAACCCTGACTTTTTCCAATTTTTGATTAGAGTTTGAACACTGCTGATTGGCATTCTCAATTCCTTGGATAGCTTTTTATATCCTTTTCCTGTTTTATACAATTCAACTACCTTTTCCCGCAGATACTTTGACAATTATTTTGCTTTCCCCATGTCTCAGAATTCAGAAACGTCAGTGCAGCACGGGATGAAAGATGCAAGGGTCTGTCAGGAGTCCAGAAACTCATTGACCTTTTATACACACACACACTAATTACAAGCAAACAGATCACAGGTGAGGATGGTTACCTTTTAATAGCCATTCAAACCCCTTTGTGTCAACTTGGGTGCCTGTTATCAATCCAAAATCACCAGGGTATGTAATCTTTTGATCAGGGTCATTTGGGTAGTTTTTGTTGTTTGTCATTATTATTTAAAAAGAGTAAACACAGTTGATTGATAATAAATGGCTTCAGGCAAACACTAACCATGAGTGAAAGAAATGTTTTTGTGGTGTTATTCATATTCTCTGAAAAATGGCCAAGAAATCATAAATTCTGGCAGGGTATGCAAACTTCTGAGCAAAACTGTATAAAAGGAAACTACAATTAGGGTTTAAGATACTTTGGTATGGACTAAAACACTGTTTTACTGTAGATATTTATATGTATCCCATGTAAATCATTTGTCTGCTTTGAAGACTTCTACATCAACAGTAGTCATTGGGCAAATCATTTTTTTTTTCTTTTAAGTATAAATGTGAAAAGCCTGCGAGCTTCCGTATGTGTGCTCACTCTAGTTAGTACCAGTATAAAACTATAAGGCCAGCTGCTGACGCTGTTCACAGTCTCATCTACATGTGCAGAAGATAAATGGTAATAGCAGTAATGCCGCGCTCACCCTAATTCTATAAAGTTCTAAATTGCAAACAATCAACATTAATTCTACATAATTGATAAATGTGCACAATTTGTAAAAAGTCTTAATAAAATATATAAATATATTTAAACACAATTATAAGTTATTTCTTAAGTCCTTCAATGTGTATCTATGGTGAACTATCAATAATACATTTGTGAAATACATGCAACAGTGAACATCGTTTTTTGGCCCTATATAGTGTCTTTATTCAAATAATTTCTGTATTCTTCCAGTGCTTTGTTAATCCAAAGAGTGATCCGTGCTTCATTGTTCCATATGCACACACTAGTGACAACACTCTTGGTAATCTCCTCACCACAGGGTGTGTGATCTTACAATTAAGTTCGGTCAGTTAGCGCAGATGAGCCACCCCTGGGCTCAGTTATTAAGGAATGTCCCAGTTCCTGTGCTAATCCTCAGATCATTCTCCTCTGCACATGCAGGAAAAAACTATCTACATAGTGCCTGAATCCTTTAAAATCACATACTTTATTAAAACTCCAAAGTAGGTACTCACATTTTTAAGGTGCTTGCAGCGCACCAATCTATAACACACAATCTTGTTTGGTAACCACCAGAAAAAAAAGCTGCACAGCTGCAATCTGTCAGCTGCTCCACACTCCTCGTGATGCTGCCGCTGCCTTCACCACCCTCTGCCCTCCCCTTACGCGTATTCGAAACAGGGAGCACGTGTCTTCCTCAGGGGGATTGCTATAGGACGAGAGAATATGGCTTTTTATATATGGAGTATTAGCGGCGGCCATTTTCTTGTAGATCCGACCGTCGCCATTTTGTTGTGGACATGGATCTCCTTGTGATATACATCGCTGTGTTACTAGATCAAATGAATGGCAATTTATCCTACTATTTAAAAGACGGCTACATGACCCATATTTTAATGATACCACCCAATTATTAATACGCCACTAATACTCAATATATTATAAGCCTTAGTCTCCCGTCCAAACGCAATCCCCCTGAGGAAGACACGTGCTCCCTGTGTCAAATACATGTAAGGGAGGGGGAGAGGACGGTGAAGGCAGTGGCAGCATCATGAGGAGTGTGGAGCAGCTGACAGATCGCAGCTGTGCGGCTTTTTTTTCTGGTGGTTAACAAACAAGATTGTGTGTTATAGATTGGTGCTCTTCAAGCACCTTAAAAATGTGAGTACCTACTTTGGAGTTTTAATAAAGTATGTGATTTTAAAGGATTCAGGCACTATGTAGATTGGTTTTTCCTGCATGTGAGGAGGAGACTAATCTGAGTATTAGCACAGGAGCTGGGACATTCCTTGATAACTGAGCCCAGGGGTGGCTCATCTGCGCTAACTGACCGAACTTGTAAGATCACACACCCTGAGGTGAGGAGATTACCAAGAGTGTTGTCACTAGTGTGTATATATGGAACACTGAAGCACGGATCACTCTTTGGATTAACAAAGCACTGGATGAATACTGAAATTATTTGAATAAGACGCTATATAAGGGCAAAAGAGGACGTTCACTGTTACATGTACAGTATCTCACCAAAGTGAGTACACCCCTAACATTTTTGTAAATATTTTATTCTATCTTTGCATGTGACAACACTGAAGAAATGACACTTTGCTACAATGTAAAGTAGTGAGTGTACAGCTTGTATAACAGTATAAATTTGCTGTCCCCTCAAAATAACTCAACACACAGCCATTAATGTCTAAACCGCTGGTAAGAAAAGTGAGTACACCCCTAAGTGAAAATGTCCAAATTAGGCTCAAAATGTCAGTATTTTGTGTGGCCACCATTACCTTTAGTGGTGAACCGAATGGGAGTTTTGGTGCCGAAACCGAAAATGCACTAAGCCAAAAACTGAAAGCGCAAATTATATTTTAAAATTAAATTTATATTTTTATATACAATTGTCATATGCAGCCTTCCTGGGCACTAACAGGCGGCACTGATTGGCATTGATATCTGGCACGGACAGGCGGCACTGATGGGAAGCACTGATTGTCACTGATTGGTGCCCCTGATTGGCACTGACAGAGGAAATGAGGTGCCACTGGATGGCACTGACAGGTGGCACTGGATGGCACTGACAGGTGGCGCTGATTGGCACTGGCAGGCGGCACTGGATGGCACTGGCAGATGGCACTGATAGGTGGCACTGATTGGCACTGGCAGGTGGCTCTGATAGAAGAGCAGAGAGAGAGAGATCTGTCAGATCTTCACGCTGATGTTGGGGGTGGATGGGACCGAACAGCTATCAAACACCCGCCCAATAATTTTCGGCGGCCGAAATTTCAGTGCATCCCTAATTATTTTCCAGTGCTGTCTTAACCCTCTTGGGCATGGAGTTCACCAGAGCTTCACAGGTTGCCACTGGAGTCCTCTTCCACACATCCATGATGACATCACGGAGCTGGTGGTTGTTGGAGACCTTGTGCTCCTCCACCTTCTGTTTGAGGATGCCATACAGATGCTCAATAGGGTTTAGGTCTGGACACATGCTTGGCCAGTCCATTACCTTTACCCTCAGTTTCCTTAGCAAGGCAGTGGTCATCTTGGAGGTGTGTTTGGGGTCATTGTCATGTTGGAATACTGCCCTGCGGCCCAGTCTCCAAAGGGAGGGGATCATGTTCTGCTTCAGTATGTCACAGTACGTGTTGGCATTCATGGTTTCCTCAATGAACTGTAGCTCCCCAGTGGAGGCAGCACTCATGCAGCCCCAGACCATGACATTCCAACCCCCATGCTTGACTGTAGGCAAGACACACTTGTCTTTGTACTCCTCACCTGGTTGTCATTAGACCACAGGACATGGTTCCAGTAATCCATGTCCTTAGACCACAGGACATGATTCCAGTATTCCATGTCCTTAGTCTGCTTGTCTTCAGCAAACTGTTTCCGGGCTTTCTTGTGCATCATCTTAGAAGAGGCTTCTTTCTGGGACGACAGCCATGCAGACCAATTTGATGCAGTGTGCGGTGTATGGTCTGAGCACTGATAGGCTGACCCCCCCACCCCTTCAACCTCTGCAGCAATGCTGGCAGTACTTATACATTTGTTTCCCAAAGACAATCTCTGTATATGATGCTTCTTATAGCCTAGGACATCTTTATGTAGAGCAACAATTCTTTTTTTCAGATCCTCAGAGAGTTATTTGCCATGAGGTGCCATGTTGAACTTCCAGTGCCCAGTATGAGAGAGTGAGAGCAAGAACACCAAATTTAACACACCTGCTCCCCATTCACACCTGAGACCTTGTAACACTAATGAGTCACATGACATTGGGGAGGGAAAATGGCTAATTGGGCCCAATTTGGATATTTTCACTTAGGCCTCATTTACACTGCTGCTGGTAAACTGATGTTTAGAGAGGCATTTGGGTTTTTTTTTTTTTCAGCTCAAAGAATTTTTATATATGTGTTCCGCGCAAACGGACAAAAAAATGTGTTGCTCCGAGAGCTGCTGCCACCACCGAACTCCACAAATGTGTAGTTAAATAATATAATAGAATTAAGGTGGATATGGCGCTGCTCTGTTATTCACTCATGTATTGTTAATAAAATTTCCAGTATGCTGTTAAGTGTTGAATTTAAAATTAAAATTGATGTATAAAGACCATGTGGTTTCCTTTTTTGTGATAATTACTATACTCATATATTAAAAGGTAAATAGTATAAAGTAAATCTATATTATAATAAATGTCTTATAAAAAATTTATCATGATATAACAACCCTGTTTGTGACAAAGAATAAAGGAGAACTGGTAAAAAATAAACAAATATAAAGTTCTACAATGAAGATCATAAATGTGAACATATACTTAATCTATATTGATTGAGAATGACATATCTAGACGGATTATGTGCAAAAAAATATATAAGTTATGTGCAAAAACAAATTCTGTGCAAAAAATAGTCCTGGACATATATCATCCAAAAGATTGTGCAAATGTGCCAAAAAGGTGCTGTAACAAGTACTCAATCAAGTCTTCTCAATGTGCAAAAAACAGTCTCAAAGTGCTATTTTCATTTTCAATGGGATATCTTCTCTCCACAAGAAAATCAACAATCTCTCTAGAAGGTGAAATTACGCCGTGTGGCAGAGGGGCATAGCGGTGGTGGCACATCTCGACTACCTTCTCCTGCGGGCGGAGTCAGCTTCGGCTCTGAGGGACAACGTGGCCATCACCCTGAGCTCCATGCAGGACTTCAGCTGGGTGATCAATCTCCCGAAGTCGGCGGTGACTCAGTCGCGCCGTTTGGAGTATCTGGGCTTGATCTTGAATACGGAACAGGCGAAGGTGTTTCTTCCTCCGGCCAAGTTGCTGACCCTCCAAGTGCCGGTGCGGGCCCGGCTATCACAGCGGTGGTCCTCCCTAAGGTTTTGAATGCGGGTGTTGGGGCTTATGGTGTCCACCTTCGAGGCGGTCCCATATGCCCAGAGTCACACCCAATCCCTGCAGCGTGCAATTTTGCTGCGGTGGGACAAGTTTCCTTCGTCCCTGGATCAGGTTGGATCGCTAGACCCATTTCTCCCTCGCTTGGTGGCTGTGGGCCCTGGGGCTGGGGAAGTCGTTTCTCCCCTTGGAATGGACGGTGTTCACGACGGACGCCAGTCTAACCGGCTGGAAAGGGGTCCTGGGGCTGTCGTCGGCCCAGGGTCGCTGGAATCCCGTCTCCTGATCAATGTGCTGGAACTTCGGGCCATCAGGCTTTGTCTCTCCCACTGGTTGGTGAGGTTGCGAGGTCGGCCTTTCCGAGTTCAGTCAGATAACGCCACAGCGGTGGCTTACGTGAATCATCAGGGCGGAATGAGAAGCTCGGCAGCGGCGTCAGAAGTGGCTCACATTCTGAGGTGGGCAGAACTTCATGTGCCGGCAATCTCCGCCGTTTACATTCCGGGCGTCGAAAATTGGCAGGCGGACTACCTCAGTCTCCAGAGGCTTGATCCGGGAGAGTGGTCCCTGCACCCGGCAGTGTCCTGCCAGATCTCTCAAAAGTGGGGCACGCCAGACGTGGACCTGCTAGCGTCCTGGCTCAATCAGAAGGTGCAGACCTTCGTGAGCAGAACAAGGGATCCGTTGGCAGATGCTGCGGACGCCCTCGTGGTCCCGGTACTGGCTCCTCTATGCCTTTCCCCCTCTCAAGCTGCTTCAGTGCCTGTTGTGCAGAATAGAGGCAGAGGGGATCTCAACCATTCTGGTAGCGCCGGATTGGCCTTGGCGTCCCTGGTACACCGACGTGGTGCGGATGGTGGTGGATGTTCCCTGGCGGCTCCCACTTCACGAGGATCTGCTGTCCCAGGGCCCCATCTTGCATCCTGCTTTACCCCCGCTGGCTTTAACTGCCTGGCTATTAAATCCCAGGTGTTAAGGGATCTGGGGGTCTCTGAATTGGTGATCCCCACCATGCTCAAGGCGCATAAGTCCAATTCACGCAAGATATATTGCCGCACCTGGAAGGCTTGCATTGCCTGGTGCCAGGCTGGGGGGTGGAACCCCCGTTCTTTTTCAGTGGCTCGGATGCTGGCCTTCCTTCAACAAGGCTTAGACCACAAGCTGGCATTGAGCACTCTCAAGGGGCAGGTTTCTGCCTTGGCGATCTTTTTCAGCGTCCCTTGGCGATGCATTCCTTGATTCGTACCTTTGTACAGGGGGTTCGTCATGTCGCTCCCCCCCCCCCCAGGTATGGTCGCCTTTGGCACCATGGGACCTTCATTTTGTCCTCTCTGCTTCAGAAACTGCCTTTTGAAAATATCAGGGAAATCTCTTTGCAGTTGCTCTCGCAAAAGGTGGCTTTCCTGGTGGCTATTACATCCGCCAGGCGGGTGTCTGAGCTGGCGGCTCTGTCATGTAGGTCTCCGTACTTGGTCATACATAGGGATAAGGCGGTTTTGCGCCCGTCTCCTTCCTTCTTGCCGAAGGTGGTATCTTCTTTTCACATTAATGAGGACATTGTCCTCCCTTCGCTGTGTCCGCGCCCGTCTCATCCTAAGGAGGTTGCCTTGTACTCCCTGGATGTGGTCAGGACTCAGCGGGTGTATCTGGCGGCCACGGCCTCCTTTCGAAGGTCGGATGCACTCTTTGTCGCGGTGGATGGCCCGCGCAAGGGGTTGGCGGCCTCGTCGGCCACTATTTCCCGTTGGATAAGACAGACGGTGACCCCTGCGTATACTGTTCAGGGCCAGGAGCCCCCCTTTCCGGGCCACGGCTCACTCTACCAGGGTGATTAGTACTTCCTGGGCTTTCCAACATCAGGCATCGGTTTCTCAGGTGTGCAAGGCAGCTACTTGGACCTCTGTGCACACCTTTTCTTAGCTTTACAGAGTTGCTGTTTCAGCATCCTCGGATGCTACTTTTGGCCGCAAAGTTTTGCAGGCGGCGGTGTGAGGCACATCTGGCGCCTCATGGAGAGCTCTTCTGTTGGGTACAGTTTGTTGTTGCGTTACCCACCCCTCGTTTTTTGACACTGCTTTGGGACGTCCACACATCTCATGAATAAGAGGCTGCGTCCGTCAGTGAACGAAAGAGAAAATAGGATTTTTTGACTTACCGTAAAATCCTTTTCTCTGAGTTAATTGATGGATGCAGCACCCATCCCTCCTTTCTTTGAGTTTGTACTGCTTGTTGCGAACTGAGTTGCTTAGCAGGGTGGAGGGGTTATACCAAGGACTGCCCCCTGGGAGGGGCTGTGTCTGCTTTTAGCTGAACTACATTCTGCCTAGTCCACTCCTAGTGAAAGGTGGATAACCCACATGTCATGAATAAGATGCTGCATCCGTCAATGAACTCAGAGAAAAGGATTTTACGGTAAGTCAAAAAATCATATTATTTTGAGGGGATTGCAAATTTACACTGTTATCCAAGCTAAACACTCACTAGTTTACATTGTAGCAAAGTGTCATTTCTTCAGTGTTGTCACATGAAAAGGTAGAATAAAATATTTACAAAAATTGTGAGGGGTGTACTCACTTTTGTGAGATACTGTACTTATTTCACTATTGTATGGATTTACTATTGATAATTCACCTCAGATACACATTGAGGAACTTATGAAAGAACTTATAATTGTGCTTACATATATATTAAGATTTTTTACAATTTGTGCACATGTATCAATTATGTAGAATTAATGTTGTTTGCAATTTAGCACTTTATAGAATTAGCGCTAAAGTGGCACTAATACTATTGTCATTTTTTTTTCTTTGTAACCAAATTGTATCACACTAGTTGCTAAAAAGAAAAAGGTCATCGATAGAACAGTGCATTATCAAACTGGCTATGAGAGAGCATGTATGGACCTCTGAATGTTCTAAATGAACACATCTGTATTAAATAAATAAAGATATATATATATATATATATATATATATATATATATCTATATCCTTGTACAACAGTATGGTGACTGGCGTGACTACAGATGAACCTTTCTGAAACATGGGAACTACCATTGCTGGCTTATTTTTGTAGGTGAAGACTTAAGGGCAGTTACCTTAATCTACTCTTCACTAATCTAATCTACCAAATATGTACATGCTTGTTCTGCGACATTGACTCTCCAAGTACAGAAGGAAGAAACATTATGATGGACTCAGAACATATACCTTCCAAATGAAGTCAGCAATACCAGGTCCCAGTGTTTGCGTCTTACATACAGGAGCCGCTGTCTGCAGATCCTGAGACACAGAAAAAAGCAGATGTCAGAATGTCAGCCAGCACACCCAAGATACTTAAATTAATATTCTTGGGTTTACTTTGTATGCCCAATGTTCAGAGTCGCCAGATCCTTATAATACAGTGGCAACCACAGGCACCCCTCAGTGGTGAACAGACATGAGCCTATTGTGCTAAGCTGACTGTTTGCCAGCATGGACTGTACATTTCAGCTCATACATCATTAAAATGACACTAAAGTCGGCTTTAAAAAAAAATGATTCAAGTAAGTATTCTTAACTCAAAGTATCTTATATGGGTCCCACTGTATATAGAAAGCCACCCTCTCTCGTACACTCTTGAGATGGCCTAGGGACTATGGTATTTTTAGTTTGCATACAGCAGTGCACATGACCACAACTAATTGCACTGCTTGTTCCAAACAAGTGTAAGTGAGGAGGAAAAGGAGACCATCAGAAACTCAAATAGGATGTTACCGGGTGGCAGAAAATCAAAAATAATTTTATGAAAAATAGATTACAGGACCAGTAAGTAGTGGATGTGTATTGATGATTATTTTTGAAGAATAAGGATATTGTTTAGTGTCACTTTTAATAAAGGTGCATTGTTGCTCAGTTTAGAGGGGGGAAAAAAAGTCACATTTATTTAAGTGCATGTTGCTATATTGCATTGCCTGTACTAAACAGAATGTGTTCACTCTAAATAGACCATAACCTTATTGAATATTAGGACTCAAATATATGCAACTGAAATGCATTTTACTTTATACAAAAATTACCAATTTAGTACAGAATCACATTATTTTATTTTGTCTTCTCCCAACAGCTGAAGGAGGTGGATTCAAAGAAAATCTTAAAAGCTATGTTTTCTCATGTGTGGCCCAAAGACCGGCCTGATTTACGAGCAAGAGTTGCTATATCCCTTGGGCTTTTAGCCGGTGCAAAGGTAAGTGATCCTATGGCCTTTATCCAGAAAACCATTAATCATGTCCGTTGGGAGGCTGAAATAAGTGCCTGCATGTGGGAGGAATGACCCCATAGGTCACTTTTTTATCCGTATCAGTGGCACAACAGTTTGGAAATATTGGAAATCATAGGATTAATACTATAGTGCTCTGCTTCATCTTGTACGAAGTGTAATCTAAACTGGAGCTAGGGAGCCAGTGTCAGCAACATGTTTAACCATTGGTGATCACATTCATTAGCTTATATGTACATTTTTAAACAAGCATTTTCTTTTACACAGCACTTGATTTTGTTATAATTTCTCCAGACACAACCAATAGGAAACATTTGGAATTTGCAGGTCCCATAAGTTTGTGACGGGTTATTATTTATTTGAAGCTGCCATTTAAAGGTGCTGAACATATTGTCAATATCCTAAAATATTGAGGTACTGAAAATGACCCGTGAAAGGCTCTCTTCCTTTTCTGTTTCTGTTTAATGGATTCAGTTGTTTTTTTTTTTTTGTTGAATTGGGTGTAGTTTGTGTGTTTTATAAAGCTTAAAGCAGAACTTTACCGATAACAATTTGATCGCAATTAATGTTCTTTATACAAAAGGACATACATCCCTTAATTATGCTACCCACTTGTGCTATGAATTGCCTCTAGCTTTTCATCTGTTTCTTCTGGTTGTAGGCTGCCATTTTATTGAAGCCCAGAGCATTCACTTCCTTATTGGAAAATCTCCCCCTCACTTTGGTTTCAAAAACGATATGTCACTTTCTTCATTAAAGGAGAAGTACAGCCAAAGCTCTTTTGGTTGTACTTCTCCTGTAGATCACAGAAGTGTGCAATTCGCTTTGCACTCCTGTGACCTGTTTTCAGCAGACAGCGGGCTTACGTCACAGAGCCGGTCCAGGCTCGGGAAAGACTTGCGACCATATGGTCGGGATGTGCTCACATGCCTGGACCCGCGCCCAGCTCAGCCTCTCGGCAAACCACTGAGAGCCTGAGCCTCTGCGGCACAGCGATCCAGTGAGTGCGCGGAGGGGGGGGGGGTGTCAGTGCAGAGAGCTGGTGACTGTTAGTCACCAGCTCTCTGCTCATGCAGCTGTGAGAACCGAGCAATCGGCGATGTGGGATCACTGGATGCGCAATGTTTCAGTGTCTCGGAGTACACAATATCTCTGCAGGATTGATTCCCCCATCAGCATTGACTGTTGATGGGAGAATCAAGTAATTTTCTTTTCTGCAGCCCATGGTTTTCAAAACTGGTTGTGCCAGTGTGCTGGGGAATAGGCCCTTGTCCTCATCAACATGGGGTTAAAGTGCTAAGGAGAATCGTCTTCCCCCCATGTTGAGGGCATGTGGCCTGGTATGGTTCAGGAAGGGGGGGCTGCGCTTGCTGGTCTCCCTCACACCCCGTGGCCCTACCGGGCTGCATACCTGGATAAAGGGTCTGGTATACATTTTTTGGGGGGGGGGACCAAATGCCATTTTTTTTTTTCATGTAGGTACCCCATTGCCATCTATATCAGACCATG
>BLSH010107758.1:1469778-1490192 GCA_018402905.1 Glandirana rugosa
AACACATGAGGTGTCAGTGCAGAGAGCTGGTGACTGTTAGTCACCAGCTCTCTGCTCATGCAGCTGTGAGAACCGAGCAATCGGCGATGTGGGATCACTGGATGCGCAATGTTTCAGTGTCTCGGAGTACACAATATCTCTGCAGGATTGATTCCCCCATCAGCATTGACTGTTGATGGGAGAATCAAGTAATTTTCTTTTCTGCAGCCCATGGTTTTCAAAACTGGTTGTGCCAGTGTGCTGGGGAATAGGCCCTTGTCCTCATCAACATGGGGTTAAAGTGCTAAGGAGAATCGTCTTCCCCCCATGTTGAGGGCATGTGGCCTGGTATGGTTCAGGAAGGGGGGGCTGCGCTTGCTGGTCTCCCTCACACCCCGTGGCCCTACCGGGCTGCATACCTGGATAAAGGGTCTGGTATACATTTTTTGGGGGGGGGGGGGGGCTCATGCCAGTGCCGGCTCGTCTCTTCTTTTGTTTTACATTTTGCTGTCAGTGGGGAATCCGCTAATATCAGATGAGTTATGGTTGTTAAGGACGCAGCAGGTGCCAGCTACTTGGCAACCAGCTGAAATTTCATATATTCCGTAAATATCATATCCCTGGACCACTACCTATTATTTAACTCATGTATTTATTCATTTATGTTAATGAATTGACTCTAACGCTCTGTTGTGTGGTATTTACACAGCATTTTTGCTTTTTGAGGTAAATATTGTGTAAAGCAAGACTGAATTGACATTTTCAGTATTGCATATACTGTAATATTTAGGAATGCGATATGCTTTTGTGAATTGGGCCCATTTTTCTCTGCATGTACATAGGTCTGGGGAGAAGGACTCTGTGACAAATATTGCGCCAAATTATGCTTACTTTTGCATTGATACCCCAGAGGTCAACCTGAAAAAGTTGTAAGACTTTGTACTATTCTAGATGATGAGAGTAACAGGTCTCTTGCAGAATAAAAGCGTTTTGACCTGTTAAACATAACAATAGATGCTTTATCATACACCCTGGGCACCTGTGCTGGCATTACAGAAGTATCGGGCAGGAGAGCCACTAGTCTTTTCGTAACTCTCCTGAATGGCAATGTATTAATACCATTGCCCAAGCTCATCGAGTACAACTACATTTCAACCAACAGAGAGGAGATCCCGACTCCGGCAACTTACCACTCTGACTTGAGAGGCATAGCTGGCTACATACCAGCTCTTGACAGAAATGCCTATATTCTCTTGCTTCTTGGCAGAAAAATCCCAAGGGTACACAAGGCACGTCTAGATGACGTACCATATGCCCAACGCCTAGACCTTGGCTGGGTCATCATATCTAATATCTGTCTGGGTAATGTCAGGAGGTCTTCCACAGTTTATTCTTTCAAGACACGTGTCCTGCCAAATGGTCACATTTGTTGTTGTTTTGAACAGTACCCACGTCACTACAATGTCAAAGAAATACTTTGCAGTAAAGGCATGCAACAGTCCTTCACCCAAGGCAATACCAAGGCCCTTTTCTGGGATGATAATGTTGGCATCACAGTGTTCGATGTACCAAATAAAAACAGTGAGTTGACAGCCACCATGGAAAGCAGTTAGTTCCTAAAACATATGGGTTAAGAGTTCTATCAGGACAATTCCAACAGCTCGGTGGCACCACTACCATTTTGTGCCTTAAGAAAGAAACTACTAAATAATGTTCAGCATGCAGAAACACAATTTACTACTTTACAATTCACCCTGAACAGAAGCAAATGGCAACGACCCCAATCTGTAACTGGCTTATGCAGCAAGGAGCACATGGAAGGGCAACGCATGTCAAACAACAACAAACAAATTCCCAGTTCACTTGCTAGGCAGCCTGTTGCAAACCAAATTACCTTGTCCAATAGTTCACATTCAAACAAGGGGTTTAACAACCCTGAAAAGAAAAAACATGTTGTTGACTTGTGTGTGAGAGATTGTGGGGAGCCTGCACCACCCCTCAAGGAAGGAGAGGAATCTTGGTTCCATCCTCACAAGCCAGATTAGATCAGGGTGGTCCTTGACTCAAGTGCTTGATATGAAGGTGTTTTGCTTAACAATGTCCTTCTCACATGGCCTAACCCGAACAACAACCCAATATACATTTTGCTCTGCTTCAGACAAGAACCAGTGGCTTACATTGAGCAAATGTTTCACAGTTTCTTTGTTCGAGAAGAAATCTGAAGCTTCCTCAGTTTCTGATGGTGTCGCAACAACGATGTACCTATCACACTTAACAATGATTCTACATTTGAACTGGTTAATCCTGTGTCTGATAAGGAAATCGGAGCTAATACCGTTACAGTCAACACCTCTTTGAAGTCAAAGACAAGGTTGGGGTTCCCACCGTTTTTGATCTTCTGGTGCAAAAGCTATTGCATGACTTGTGCATGTTGCTCATCAACTTGCAACCAATACTGAAGACCATAAAGAGTATTATGGATTGCACATCTGTAAAGCGCCTCCCACCATGGAGGAAATTTTTACAAGCAGAAAATGTCATCATTTGATGTGTTTAACATGAAGAGAGCTAATGAGAGATTGACAACATATCAAAGGGACTCAACCTTTCTAAGGCTAGTGATTGAACACGACAAGTTACTTAGAGTTGGAGGTCGCATATGGAAGTTCACTCAGGAACCCAATCCTCTTATGGTTCCAGATCTACATCACATCACATATCACATCACTGCACTGCTGGTTCAACATCACCACAAGCAAGTTAAGCACCAAGGATGGGTCTTTACAGAATGAGCAGTAAGATCTGCAGGGTTTTGGATTGTTGGGATGAAAAGAGGCATATTTGCCAATTCTTAACATATGTGTCAAGTGTCCAAAATTGCAAGGAAGCCACAAAAACACCAAATTGCAGAGCTCCCTGCTGACAGATTAAGCACAAAACCGCCCTTTACTAAGGTTCATAGATGACAATGGAAACAGGTTCAGCACCTTGCCAATATCTTCTGGAGTCATTGGAAGAGGGAGTACCTTTTCAAGCTTTACAGTATGTTAATGTTTGCATTATTCCATGTATTCCCCCTTTCTTCTTTTTCAGGTGTTCATGGAATAAAGTCTTCACAGAATGTTTGGACTTTATTCTCAATTGTTTAATACTTGAAATCCTAGATTTTGATGGAAAGTATCGTATCGTATTGTTGTTTGTCTTAAATAATTTTGTCCCTTCCTCACTCTAGCTAGAAGATGCTCTGTATTGCTAGTCCCCCTATCTTTTCATTGTGTCTTTGGTTTCTGTTCTGAGCACATGTAATTGCTGGAGCTAGACATACTATGATTATTTTCATCTGATGTTAATTTTGAAGACCTGCACAAGTTTTGATAAAGGTTTTCTACTATCTGCAAGATGTCATTTGCATTGAGTCACTATCTGCAAACACTGCTAAGATTGCAAGTTATAGCTCTCCCCAACTGCATCATTTATATAGATCACACTTGCGATGCTTAGATTGGGGAAGCAGAACAAGGCTGCCTTAACACAACTCATGTTTATGCACAGCATAACACGCATCAACGCATTGCAACACCCCAGTCTCAAATCTAGAATTGCATTTTGTTAGTAGCTTGAAGAGTATGTTTATGACACTCACACTGTAATAGTAGTTTTGGTTGTGTAGAGCAGTGTTCCCCAACCCTGTCCTCAAGGCCCACCAACAGGTCATGTTTTCAGGATTTCCATTATTTTGCACAGGTGATTTGATCACTTTCACTGCCTTAGTAATTACCACAGCTGATTCATCTGAGGGAAATCCTGAAAACATGACCTGTTGGTGGGCCTTGAGGACTGGGTTGGGGAACACTGGTGTAGAGCATAGTAGCACTGAAGCCCTACTCATTTTATATAGTGATACATTGAGCACAGATGGATGGCACACACATATTAAGCATGGGTAAAACTGGCCTTCACATTGATAGGCTATAAATATGCTATTTCATCTATGTACCCCAGTGTTTATAATCACCCCACCTTTTTTAATGAAATCTGACATAGGAGTGCTGTGTCCAGTACCTTCCTTGCACTAGCCTACCACGTGATGATTTCAGGGTATTGGGTGTGATTCCCCACACATTTAAGTTTTTGTCATGCCTGTATTAATGCAGAGGCCACTGAAAATCATATTACACTGCCCTTTGCTGTTGTGCAAAGCTAACACATTACAGATTGTCTACAGGACGAGTGAGATTATGTAGCTGCCTCAGGCAGCACAGTGCTTGGCTGCTACTTACCAGACATTCATGAAATTTTAATCAGTTTCGACACCACTTCTAAATGATCTCACCTTGTTTAAGCACACTGGCACAGAGGATGCTTTAAGACGGGCAACAACATTTCAGACCATAAAATACCCAAACATTTGCTGTGCGTTAAAAACAAATTTCTGTGATTCTTTTATTTTTCTTCAAGCCAGAACACAATTTGCTATTAAAAAATGTAAAGGTATTTAATTCCCTAGAGTACCAAGTGAATATAACTCTTGTTCCCGTTCAAATCCACCCCATGGTTTCCAAGCAGAGTGGTAAGGTTACCCCCAACCCCCCCCCCCCTTCATAAAACTCGAACACTGCTAAAAAGGAGACAGTTTATGATTGACAGCTCTGGTCTCAGCTAGAAGGGGCTGTTCTGGAGACCAGCACTACTATTCACATAAAAAAAAATATCACAGCCTGTGGCACTGTGTTTACAAGGAGAGAGATGTAGCGCTTGCAGGCTTCTCAGCTGGGGTTTCTGGGGTTAGAGCGGGAGAGTGCGTATGTTGGGGTGCTAGGCCCCCGGAAGGACGGGGGCGGAGATATTCAAGTGGATGGTGACATTTGTGGGGCAGCCGTGATTCTTTTATATGTATGGATATACTGCAAGTCGACTTGATAAGATTTCTGACATGCCTTGTTTAAAAGCCCTCCAGCCTGGTTTCTTGAATTTAAATCCCTAAAGATTTCCCCTCTTTCACTTATATGCAACTGTAATATATGACATTTCTTGCAGAATGTGGCAGGAGGAAGGTTCATGCGGAAGGAGAAATTAATTTTCATTATAGGATAGGGGGCAAATACCGGAATCCCACCTCGAGGATTACGTCTCTTTGCCCAGTCCCTAATGCCCCCACTCCCAGCCAAAGCATTAGTTTCAGCCAATGGAATGTTTTAAGATAATGGATTAACACAAAAATATGTTGTTTAACATATTTTTTTTAATGAGCTGTGAAGTTGAATTTCTGTAACTGCCCAGCTTTGAATTTTAGCCAATTGTTGGTTGAATGAACTTTTTTTTCTGTTGGATGCATGAAGTTTGAATAAGCTTGTTCTTCATGAATATGTAGAAGAAAATACAAGTGAAAAGGTAAACTTAACAATCTAATAGCAAAAGCAAATAAAGTGCTCATTTTAACTGTGCTAGCTGCTTATGCTAAAAATATTTTACCTACAAAGTGTTATAGTCCCTATGGCACTACACTACATCTTCCAGCCTTTAGATGTCACTGTTGGGAAGGCATGGTGTAGGATCAAATATAAATGACCCCTGCCCAACAATTACATGCCATTATTTACATATTTTTAAGTTCTGAATGTATCTGTAGATATGCTAAATATATCTAAACTTCTCCTACAAGTTGATCTAAACTTTTACTGTTTTGGATTTCATGTAAGCTCACAATGTAGTCCATATACCCAGCTTATGTTTGGAAGTAAGGTTATGCATTTGTGTTTTTCTTACATGAAAACCTTTTAGAGGGACATGTGGAGGAGTATCCTACAGGAAAAAATATCATTTTAAATGAATGCTAAGGATAGCTTAATGTTTGGAAACATTGTATTCAAACATAAATAAGCAGTAAGTAGCGTTGAGTGCAGTATAAGCTGGCCCGCAGGAGGCCCAGTATGAAGTGCATAAAGGCATAAAGACATAAAATCCATATTTAAAAAAGAATGGAAATTTACACAAGGGTTTTCACCTCTAAAGCAGATGCTAAAAAATCTCCCGAAAACTGACTTTACAGTTTGAGGATATAGGGGTCCTTAACCACTCTAGCCCCGGAAGGATTTCCCACTTTAGGACCAGAGCACTTTTTGGGATTTGGCACTGCGTCGTTTAACTGACAATTGCGCGGTCGTGCAACGTTGTACCCAAACGAAATTTGCGTCCTTTTTTCCCCCACAAATAGAGCCTTCTTATGGTGGTATTTGATCGCCTCTGCGTCATTTCTGATCACCGCTATAAACAAAAGAAGAGCGACAATTTTGCAAAAAAAAAATGTTTTTCTTACTTTTTGCTAAAATACAAATCCAAAAAAAAAAAAATCATTTTTTTTTCATTGGTTTTGGCCGATTTATATTCTTCCTCATATTTTTGGTAAAAAAAATCGCAATCAGCATTTATTGATTGGTTTGCGCAAAAGTGGCGGCATTTACGGATGATGAGAATTAATTTCTGGGGTTTTTATTTATTTTTTTTTTTTTTTTTTTACTAGTAATGACATTGATCTGCGATTTTTAGCAGTACTGTGATATTGCAGCGGACATGTCGGACCATTTTGACACTTTATTGGGACTATTTATACAGCGATCAAAAATTTAAATGACCACTGATTACTGTATAAATGTCACTGGCAGTGAAGGGGTTAACCTGCAGGGGGAGATCTAGGTGTTAACTGTGTTCCCTGGGTGTGTTATAACTGGGGGGGGCTGGGATACCATGGGCATAAGAGATCTAACTGATCCCAGTGACAGGGATCAGTAGATCTCCTATGCCCCCACTAACAGAGCGGGGAACCGCCGTGTTTACTTAGACGGTTCCCCATTCTTTAGCTGTGGCCGCTCATCGCGGCTTGCCGGCGAACATCGGGTCCGTCCGAGCCGCGGGCACACTCCTCAGGAGCGCGGCGCGCGCGTCCCCTAACAGCCACCCGCAGATCGCCGCTTATTTTCGCCGATTCGCGGGAAGCGTCCACACCGCCACAGTAAATATACTGCGCACGGTAGGGAACTAGTTAACCCCTACAGATCCGCGCTATTGCCGAAGTACGGCTCCAGCGCGGATCTGAAATGCCGGGACGACGTCCATGGACGTTGTCCCCTGTGCACGCTCCCGGTGCGCCCCCTGGCACCAGCGGCGGCGCGCGCGTGCCCGTGGGTTGGACGGACTCGATGTCCGCTTGAGACCCACGATCGCCTGACGGAGCTGCAGAACGGGGAACCATCGATGTAAACACGGCGTTTCTCCGTTCTGTGACAGGGGACATACCAGATCTACTGATCCCTGTCACTGGGATCAGTTAGATCTGTTATGTCCCGGCCAGCCCCGCCCCCCCACAGTTAGAACACACCCAGGGAACATTGTTAATCCCTTCACTGCCCCCTGCAGGTTAACCCCTTCAATGCCAATGACATTTACACAGTAATCAGTGGATATTTACATTTCTGATCGCTGTATAAATGTCATTGGTCCCAAAAATGTGTAAAAAATGTCTGACATTTCTGCAGCAATATCGCAGTCCCGATAAAAATCGCAGATCGCCGCCATTACTAGTAAAAAAAAAAAATAATAATAAAAATGCCATAAATCAATTCCCATAGTTTGTAGACGCGATAACTTTTGCGCAAACCAATCAATATACGGCGATTGCGATTTTTTTTTTTTTACTAAAAATATGTAGAAGAATATATATCGGCCAAAACTGATGAATAATTTTTTTTAATGGGTTTGTACTTTAGCAAAAAGTAAAAAATATTGTTCTTTTTTGCAAAATTGACGCTCATTTTTTGTTTATAGCGGTGATCAGAAATGACGCAGAGGTGATCAAATACCACCAAAAGAAAGCTCTATTTGTGGGAAAAAATGGACGCAAATTTTATTTGGGTACAACGTCGCACGACCGCGCAATTGTCATTCAAAATGCGACAGTGCTAAAAGCCAAAAATTGGTCTGGGCAGGAGGGGGGTTTAAGTGCCCAGTAAGGAAGTGGTTAAGGACCTGATACACAAGAAAGATTATCATCTACTTAAAGAGGAAGTAAACCCAGATTGGGTTTACTTCCTACATACCCCAAATAGAAGCATAATGGGCTACTATGCATCGCATAGTAGCCCATTATGTGCCACTTACCTGCAAACTAAGCCAGCGATGTCCAGCGCTGTCCCCTGTGCTGGCAGCGTCCATCTTCAGACCCTCTTTCTTCCTGGGCTGCGACTCCGGCTCTGTGACTGGCCGGCATCACGTGTCGTCATTCCGCCAGTCACGGCACGGTGTCAGTGGAGAAACAGCACGGAGGCCGTTTCTTCACTGCGCATGTGTCGAAATGACGACGGCACATGCAGAACACTGCATATCTCTTGAACCATGCAGGTTTGGGAGATATGCAGGGCACCTACAGGTAAGCCTTATTCTAGGCTTACCTGTAGGTTAAAGTGGTTGTCACAGGTTGACAACCACTTTAAATCATGGGTGGCTGCATTTTTGTGCCTTTTTAAAACGCCACCACAAGACAGTCTAGGGTTTAAAACATTGGATTAGACAGATGGGGTATAACTTGGAGCCTTTTCCAAAGTGGTTGATTATATACAGTATCTCACAAAAGTGAGTGCACCCCTCACATTTTTGTAAACATTTTATTCTATCTTTTCATGTGACAACTCTGAAGAAATGACACTTTGCTACAATGTAAAGTAGTGAGTGTACAGCTTGTATAACAGTGTAAATTTGCTGTCCCCTCAAAATAACTCAACACACAGCCATTAAGGTCTAAACCACTGGCAACAAAAGTGAGTACTATTCCCAAACGATTTGACAAAGTTGGGAGCATGAAATTGTCCAGAATGTCTTGGTATGACACCTTAAGAATTCCCTTCACTGAAGCCCAAACCCTGAAAAACAATGCCACACCATAATCCCCCCCTCCACCAAATATTTATATATATATACACACACACACACACACACACACACACACACACACACCTACTCATGGCATGTGAACACCTTGCCCCTCCCATTGCTAAAACAAAAGACATCCCGCAAGGTCATGTGATTATGCCTATTACCAAAAAGCACCACGCAGTGTGCGCCACATAGGTCACATATCACATACTGTATAATTACATGGAATTTCAAAAGTCGAAATCCACAAAGGACATTGTGCATCATTGTGGTATGTACTTCTTTTTGTAGCCATTGTGCCCTCAATGCCTCCTTTGTATTAATGTTGAGGCACTGTGCCTCTTAAAAAAAAAAAAAAAAAACAAACAAAAAAAAAAAGTCTTTCAGATGAAAAACTGTGACCGCTATAACAACCGTGATCCTGAAACCTAACATGGGTGATTCCACCTGGTCAAATTACAGACCTATTCCTCAAATTCATCTTAACCACATCAGTACCTGGCACGAAAACCCCCTTCCTGTCCAGGCCATTTTTCAGCTTTCAGCGCTATCACACTTCGAATGACAATTACTCAGTCCTGCAACACTGTACCCATATGAAATTTCCGTCCTTTTCTTTCACACAGATAGAGCTTTCTTTTGGTGGTATTTAATCACTAGTGGGTTTTTTTATTTTTTTGTGCTATAAATAAAAAATTACTGAAAATTTTTCTTTTTTTTTTTGTTTCTGTCAAAAAATTTAGCAAACTAGTCATTTTTCTTCATAAATTTTGGCCAAAATTTATACTGCTATATATCTTTGGTAAAAATAACCCAAATCGGTGTATATTATTTGGTCCTTGTAAAAGTTATAGTGTCTACAAACTATGGTGCCAATCATTGAAAATTGATCACACCTGATGTACTGAAGGCCTATCTAATTTCTTGAGACACTAAGGCCTCATACACAAGGAAGTTTCTTAAAAAATAAACAAAACGTCGGGCCCGATGTCAAGGAAAAACAATCGGCGTTTTTCGACCTTATGCATCAGCTTTAGTGAGCGTTAGTGAGTTTAGGCGGTTTTTTAAAAAAAATCAGCCCTCTGCTATTTTTCAACCAAAAAACGCCGGTTAACGCCGATACAATATTAGTTGGCGTTTTGTGGCGTCGGCGTCAAATAATGCCAAAATGTTACAGCCTCAGAACGCGCTGGCCGTGGGTTCTAGTTTCAGCTCACTAACGCCAACGCCATCTACAGCTCAAAAACGTTGGCGTTTTTATGGGGCCATTGACTAACATGGAGAGCTGCAAAAAACGTCAGAAAATGCCGGCGTCAAAAAACGTCCATGTGTATGAGGCCTTACAAGTCAAGAAAGTTCAAATACCCCCCAAATAACCCCTTTTTGGAAAGTAGACATTCCAAGGTTTTAGTAAGTTGCATGGTGAGTTCTTTGAATTTGTATTTTTTTTTCCCACAATTCTTTGCAAAATGAAGATTTTTTTTTTTTTTTTGACAAACATGCAGGAAGTACTATCAGGTATTCTAGGGACATAAATTACACATCTAATGTCATGACGACCTATCACACTTTTGAAGGCCCCGTAGCACCAGGGCAATGGAATTGTGGAAAGCAAACACCCCAAGGTATAATATATGAGGCATAACTAGTCTTTTGAACAATTTATTTTTTTACAGAAGTTTTTGGAATATGTGAAAAAAAAATGAAAACACTTTTTTTACACAAAGTCGTCCATTTATAAGATATTTCCAACACATAGCATGTATATAGCAAAAATGACACCCCAAAATACATTCTGCTACTCCTCTTGAGTATGGCGATAGCACATGTGTGAGACTTTACACAACCTGGGCACATACAGAGGCCCAACATCAAAATAGTACCATCAGGCCTTCTAGGAGCATAAATTACACATATAATTTCCTGAGAACCACACATCATCAAATAGCATGTACATACCAAGAATTACACTCCAAAAGTTCTATTGAGGAAAGGGTAAAAAAAGAAGTATTACCTGTGGTTTTAGTAGTGTCCACCGAGGAGAGCATTAGTCCAGGCAGCAGACAGGGATGTGCTTAGCGACGGCAATAGTAGTTATCCAGGCAGCAGGCAGGAATATTGTCTATAGTTAGTACAAGGACATTGTCAGCACAGCCAAAGCATTTTTCCATAGGAATTGTCCAGACAGACAGACAGCCAGCACAACCATAATATTGGTCCTGGTACATTGTTACCTGCAGTCACTCACTGTACAGCTCTCCAGTCCTTCATAAACATGCTGCCTCTTGCTACAGCTAATTACTTCCATAGCCCAGGTAACAGGCAGAGGCATGATGGCAGTAAGTCTGCAGCAGGCTGAGGGCCTCATACGGGTAAGGCCTGGGCACAGGGGTAGAGGCTTCTTCCACTCCTCGCTTTGAAGCCTCCGGGGAACCAGTCCCTAATCCGGAAACTACAAAACTCGGAGTAAACAAAAAATTTGTTTTCTCCATCCGTCTGGAAAAACAAATTCTGGTGCCCCTCACATATTTGAGACCCCTGTGTACTACTTTAGCAGGGAAATAGATCAGTCCAAGTGGCAGGCAAAAGCATAATCAATAACAGGCCAGGGTCAGTTCACGTGCAAACAGTCTAAACAGTGGGCAGAAGCGTATTTGATAAAACAAGCCAGGGTCAGTTCACGTGCAAGCAGTCCAAACGTTAGGCAGAAGCATAGTCGAAAAACAGGCCAGGGTCAGTTCACGTGGAAGGAAGTGGCATGGGTATTTGGGGAAGCATGAAAATGGTCAGCATACTCTGCATTTTTTTTTTGGCGCCTTCGGCCTGTTTCAGACAGGGGAATGTTGTCCGGGAAGTGGCGCTCATGAAGTCGGCTAACCGCATCAGAGCGAAGGTTTTCTGGGGGGGGGGAGGCTTTCTGGATAAATGAGGGACGTGACAGTTTCTTCTATGAATTTTAGGAAGGGGGCGGGTTTTCTATGGATTTCTTGAAGATTATGTAGGCATTGCACATGACCAAATTAATTAGATAAAGTGCTACCTTCTTGTACCAGAACCTGGACCTCCTTATTGCCAAATACGGTTGAATCATTTGGTCGTTGAATATTTCGGTTATCCTTCCACCTCAAGGCCAGCACTTTGTTGCATCGCAACGTCGCTCTTTCCCCCTTTCGCAATTTCTTATTCACAATAGATTGTGGGAAGCCCTTCCTATTCTTTCTTATGGTTCTGCAGGCCAGGGGTTTATCATTGTAAAGATGCTTGAAAAGGGGCAAACTGGTGTAAAAATTGTCCAGATATATATGGTATCCTTTGTTGAGCAGTGGGTAGGCCAGGTCCCATACAATTTTCCCAGATGTGCCCATGTAGGTCGGGCACTCAGGGCTGGAGCTGGGAATCTCTTCCTTCATATATTCGGAATGCATACAGATATCCCGTGGCTCTCTCACAAAGTTTATATAATTTCATTCCATATTTGGCCCTTTTGCTAGGAATATACTGCTTTATTCCTAACCTGCCTGAAAAGGGTACCAGGGACTCATCCACACAAATATGTTGCTCGGGGACAGAGTTCTGAAAATCGCTGGGAAAAGAAACTTATGAGTGGGCGAATTTTATTTAATTTATCGTAAATTGGATGATTACAGGTAGAGCACTGAGTGTTGTCACTGAAATGAAGGAATCTCATTGTCAATTGGTATCGAGACCTGGACATTACAGAAGAATAGATGGCCATGTGGTGGATGGGGTGGGTGGACCAGTAGGCATTTAGTTAAATTTTTTTGTAATCCCCATGTTTATGGTGAGGCCCATAACTTTGAAATAAATTGCTGGGCATATAAATGGGTCTGGTCCAGCTGAAGAGAAGTGTCAGGCAAAAATAGAGAAAAAAAAATCAATTTCTTTGAAATTCTGGAAATTGACCTGCACATCTGGCTGTGCGGTGAAAGGATGAATTCTTGCTGCTCCTGAGCTGAAGGCAGCCATGTTGGGTTGGCAAGACCTGGGAGGTGTGTAACAGCCTTGGCTCTTGGGGGACGTGATGTGGCAGCGCTGGCACTGGGCATTTGTTCCCGGGGCCTATCACTGGCGGCAGTACTGGTACTGGGCCTCGGAATGTGATCACAGTTGCTAGCGGCAGCGCTGGTACTTGGCCTGGCAATGTGATCCTGGTTGCTGGTGGCTGCCTGGTTTCCAGAGTGCCGTGCCCTTTTAGGAGGAGGAACCCATTCTTCCTCCGATTCATCTTCTGATCCGTTGCTGCCAATTATTGCAGAATCTGTTTCGGAGTCAGAATGGGTATCCGATTCGGATGAGAGCTCCCTGTTGTTCTCATCGGTCATGGACAGAATCTGGAATGCCTCCTCACTGGTATAAACTAATTTGGACATGGCTGTGGGACGGGTGGCAAGTGACGGTATCTGAAGGACTGTGCGACGGTTGGCAAGTGACGGTCACTGATGGGCTGTGCTATGGATGGCAGGTGAGGTTCACTGATTGGCTGTGCGATGGATGGCAGGTGACTTTCACTGACGGGTGATTGGCGGTGGTCACTGATGGGTGACTGGTGTCTGGCGGTGATCAATGACGGGTGACAGGTGTTGGTCACTGATGGGTGACAGGTGGTGGTCACTGATGGGTGGCAGGCGGTGGTCACTGGGTGACAGGCAGTGGTCACTAATGGGTGACAGTGACAGGTGGTGGTCACTGATGGGTGACAGGTGGTGGTCAATGATGGGTGACGGGTGACAGGCAGTGGTCACTGATGGGTGACAGACGGTGGTCACTGATGGGTGACAGGCGGTGGTCACTGATGGGTGATGGGTGGTGGTCACTGATGGGTCACTGATGGGTGACAGGTGGTGGTCACTGGGTGACGGGTGACAGGCGGTGGTCACTGATGGGTGACAGGCGGTGATCAATGACGGGTGACAGGTGGTGGTCACTGATGGGTGACGGGTGGTGGTCACTGATGGGTGACGGGTGGTGGTCACTGATGGGTGACAGGTGGTGGTCACTGGGTGACGGGTGACAGGTGGTGGTCACTGATGGGTGACATTGACAGGTGTTGGTCACTGATGGGTGACAGGCGGTGGTCACTGATGAGTGATGGGTGACAGGCGGTGATCACTGATGGGTGATGGTTGCTGATGGGTGACAGGCGGTGGTCACTGATAGGTGACAGGTCACGGTCACTGACGGGGTGACAGGTGCACTAAAGGTCACTGATGACAGGTACACTTTATTGGAGCAGATGTGGTGACTGATTGGGTGACAGATGCAATGGGGGGGCAGGGGTGATGTGGCAGGTGTTGTGTTGTACAGGACAGACACAGATTGGTAACTCACTGATCCAGGCTCTCCTCTCCTCACACTGGAAACTGTGTGTGAGGAGAGAAGAGCTGGTAACAGCTAGTTACCGCTCTGTGTTTACATTTGTGATCGGCTGTGAATGGACCACAGCTGATCACATGCTAACAGCTGCTGGCCAATGGCTGTTCTTTACTGTGGGTGGCAGGCAGTGTTCCCTGGAAACACGCAGCCACCAACATACACGCTCAGCGCGCTCCCGATTGCGCGCATGCGTCATGTAAATAGGGGGAATACCACTCTGTGATCGGCCGTGCCCAATGGCTGTTCACCCCTGTCGGTGACGAGCTGTGTCCTGGGGACACGCCGCCACCGTCAGAGCCAGTTTGTGCGCAATCCCGGTTTAAAGGGGCGACATCATATGACGTCGTCCCAGAACGAGAGCCGTACTTCTCCGCTGTCATTTGACGGTGGGCGGACGGCAAGTGGTTAATATTAAAGTGGTTTTAAACCACTTGCTGCATGAGGGCGCTGGGAAAGGAGTGAGCTGCATCTGCACAGATCCTGCATGTACATCTAGGCACTTGCCTACTCTTCCTCCCGCCATTTTGGCGACTTGATGGAGAGGCTTGTCTCCACATGGTATTTGGTTTAACCTGTCGATCATACCCACAACATTGAGACTATACCTTCTGCTCTACTCCTATGCAGTCCTCTTACTGCCCATGCATAATATATATATATAATATAGACGGCACGGGTTGACCCAGGCCACCGGGCAGCCCACCCTTCAGTGAGCCCTCCTCCCTGGAGCCAAGCCATGGGGGTGGTCAATTCCGCTCCCAATCTCATCTTCCCCTCTACCACTTTACCCACCCTTCTTGCGTAAGCGGCTATATTGGGATCGATTCTCGCTACCTACCTCGTGGACACTATGATCCTTGCGGCAGCAGCATCCTTTACTCTTGTTTTTATATTGCATTAGTTCTATACGAGAACCCACACTATGCGCTATATATATATCTGAACGATAGATATAAGCTATATCACCACTTCCCCCTGATGAAGAGGAACAACGCACGATCTTGAAACGCGTTGGGTTGCACTCTGTTTCAATTACACAGTAGTGCATTAAATAAGTGGTTCTGCTATATGTACTGTTGCATTTTAACAATGTTTTGTAGATTGGGGAATGTACCCCTTGTTTCATCCCGTCTCCCCCCCCCCCCTTCTTCCCTTTTTTTTTAACTACAATTTTGTAATAAACTTCAAAATTTTTATACCTATTGCATTTGTTTTTGTGGAGTCTATGCCCTTAAAAGTCCCACCAGAGGACCTGTTTATCAAAACCAAACCAAACCTGTAATATATTGCAACTTACAAATTATTAGATGTGGCTCCATTAGTTTTCTTTTTTCCCTCTGGTTTCACCTGATGATCTGGCCAGTAGCACACCCCCTCTATTAGAGTTTGTTCATTCTGGATGATTGAGCACAGGGGGCACAGCAGACAGCAGCATTGTTTGTCCTGTGGGAAGGAAAGTGTTGGAGGGGCTAGAAAATGTAAATACACTAACGGATTGAAGCCAAACTCCAGATCACACTTTATAATTTACAGCAAACTTTTTTTTGGGATAAAGGTTTTACATGAATAAATAAAAAACTGATAATTGTCAGGACTGCCAGTGTTAAATGGTTTATCTCATCCCTGTAAACTGATACATCTGGAAGAGAGCTTACTGGCCAGATCACCAGATGAAAATAGAAAAAAAAGCCTAAAAATAGAAAATAATGCAGTCATCACATCTAGGAATTGGTAAGCTGCAATATAATAAATATTTGCTTTTGGGTTTATTACTGCTTTAAGCCCTTTGCTAAAGTCCTCACAATACAACTAAGCCTGATAATAGGCTCATTGATCAATAAAGATCAGGTTGTGTTCATCCCCCATCACCAAGCTAGTGATATTATATGAAGGACATCACTTTTATTACGTGCAGTTTGGAAAAGGAGCATATCAGCCTATAATTTGACAAACAAAAGGCATTTGATTCAGTTTCTTAGCCTTAGCTATTCTACATTCTGAAATGCTGGGGCTTCGACCCTAACTTTTTACAATGGCTTTGGTCTTTCTTCTCTGAGGCTCAAGCGTACCTGAAATACTGTGAAATAATTGGGTACAAATCTGACTTGTTTCCCATAGCGAGAGGCACTAGACAAGGTTGCCCCCTATCCCCCTTCTTCATTCTGGCTGCTGAATCACCCACCCTAACCCGAACATCAAGGGTATCAACATTGTAGGACAGCAACATATGATGTCCTCCTATTCATAACATTCCCACACACCTCTACCCCACTTTATTTGATCACACAATTTACAGGTTTAGAAGTAAATATGTTGAAGTCAAAAGCCCTTAACCTATCCCTCCCGCAACAGGATCTCCTCTCTTTGCAGTCTTCCTTTCCCTTCACCTGGACATAACATGACCTATCAAATCTTGACATCAACTTAACCAAAGTCTATGACACACTTTACCAAGCTAATTACCCCCCTCCCATGCTCACTAAATTAAGTTCTCTAATGGCACGCTGGGCTCCGGCTGTCAAGATGACTTTATTACCCAAAGTTCTATATCTCGTTTGAGTTCTCCCAGTCTCCGTTCCAGCTTACTATCTAAAAATACTACAGAGGCGAGTTCTTCACTACAACTGGGAGCAGCTAAGCCAAGACTCCCTAAATCCTGCCATACATGGATCAAAATTTGTCTGGTTCAGCGGGGACCATGTATGGGCTAGCTGGTTGTACACAAGTTGATCTATCGATCTATTAGTGTAAAACTACCCTGTCATTTTTTTCTGAATGATCAGTGCCACTGGCTATAGCATGGCTACACTGATCATAGTATACTGCCAGCGGAGGAGGCTCCCCCACAGATGGAATACAATCCTACACTAACAAATGGACCACTGACCTTTGCATCACCTTGGAGACCAAGGACTGGGATGACATCTTGGTTACTACTAAGTCTTGTTCCCTGGAAACAATTCCTACATGTTTTAAGGCAGGGCTCCACAAACCCCAGGCGCCGGATCGCCATGGCGATCAGAAACCGCGTCCTGGCGCTGGGCAGCCGATTCTTTTATCCCCTCACTATCTCTGATTCAGTGAAGAGCCGTTCTCTGCCTAAGCTGACAGTTGTTAGGGTACTTTCACACTGGGGTGGGTGAGTGGGCGGTAGCGGTAAAGCTATGGCGCCGCTATGTAGGTGGGAGAGTGGCGCTTTTAATCCCCCACAAGGGGTTAAAAGTGCCGGAACGCCACACTTCCGAGGCGTTGTGCAGCCGCTTCGGAAGTGCTTGCCATTGATTTCAATGGCAGGGGCGGTGAAGGAGTGGTGTAAACACTGCTCAGCGCACAGCCCCAAAGATGCTGCTTGCACACTGGGGGTGGATGGGGGGATGTTTTTTCAGGCACTATAAGGGTGCTTTTTTTAGGGCAAAAGCGCCTGAAAAATGTCCCAGTGTGAAAGTTGCCTAAAAAAAAAAAATCCAGGCAGCCTGCCAAGTTTCTCACAACATGGCTGATAACTATAAACAAAGTATTTTTCTGTTCTTTTAGTTGAAAGAGATGAACTCTGGTCTGTAAATGAGGTCAGTTTAACCACTTAACCGGTTAACAACTGGCCCATAGCCAAATGACGGCTACAGGGCGGTTGCTTAACTCCGGGAGGGCGTACAATGACGTCTTCCCAGAATCGCATGTCCCCTGGGGCGCACATTCGGGAACATCCATGACCGACCCGGCGCTTCACAGATCACTCTGAATGGCCGCTTGTAGCAGCCTGTTACCATATGATCGCGCCGTCAAATGACAGAGCGATCACATGTAAACAAGCTGGCAGAAGTGACGGCTTTTCTATCCCCTCTCTGCACCGATCGGTGCAGTGTGAGAGGAGAGGGGAGAGAGCAGATGCAGCAGCGCTGTGGGCAGAGGATCTGAAGTGCCCACAGCGCTGCTATGTTCCAGGCTGCACCCCCACCATCCATCCATGATCACCCAGCCATCCATCCATCCATCCATCCATGCTCACCCAGCCATCCATGCTCACCCAGCCGTGCTAACCCACCTATCCGTGCTCACCCACCTATCAGTGCTCACCCATCCCCATCCGTGCTCACTCATCCCCATCCATGCTCACTCATCCCATCCGTGCTCCATGCTCACTCATCCCCATCCGTGCTCACTCATCCCCATCCGTGCTCACTCATCCCCATCCGTGCTCACTCATCCTCATCCGTGCTCACTCATCCTCATCTGTGCTCACTCATCCCTATGCGTGCTCACTTATCTCCATCCGTGCTCACTTATCCCCATCTGTGCTCACTTATCCCCATCCATGCTCAGTCATCCTCTTCCATGCTCAGTCACCCCCATCCATGGCTCATTTGTGCCTCATTCATGCTTATCCATACAACATCATCCGTAACACATCCATGCAACTACAGTGCCCATCCATGCCACTGCAGTGCCCATCCATGCCACTGCAGTTCCCATCCATGCCACTGCAGTGCCTATCCATGCCACTACACTGCCCATCCGTGCCACTACACTGCCCATCCGTGCCACTACACTGCCCACCCATGCCACTGCAGTGCCCATCCATGTCACTACAGTGCCCATTCGTGCCACTGCAGTGCCTATTCATGCCACTACAGTGCCTCACAATAGTGTAATAGGTAGTCAAATTAGATTTGAAATGTATGCCCTTAGAACACCTGATGGTGCTCCCTGCATGTTGGGCCTCTGTATGTGACCAGGCTGTGGAAAAGTCACACACATGGGGTATTGCCATGCTCAGGAGGAGCAGCAAAATATATTTTGGGGTGTAATTTTTGCTAGGTCCATGCTGTATGTTAGAAATATTGTATAAATGGACAACTTTGTGTAAAAAAAGAGTTTTCATTTTCTTTCCACATTTTCGAAAACTTGTGGAAAAAATGACATGTTAAAAAGACTCATTATGCCTCCTAGAATATACGTTGGGGTGTTTACTTTCCAAAATGGGGTCATTTTTTGGCCGTTTCCATTGTCCTGTTGCTTAAGGACCTTCAAAAGTGGTAGTCATGACATGTGTAATTTATGCACCTAGAACGCCTGATGGCGCTCCGTACATGTTGGGCCTCTGTATGTGGCCAGGCTGTGTAAAAATCTCACATGTGGTATCGCCATACTCAGGAGGAGTAGTAGAATGTGTTTTGGGGTGTAATTTGTGATATGCATATGCTGGGTGTGAGAAATAACCCTTTTAATATGGCAATTTTGTGAAAAAAAGAAAAAAAAAATAATTTTGCAAAGAATTTTGGGACTCACCAACTCACCATGCCTCTTACTAAATACTTTGGAATGCCTTCTTTACAAAATGGGGTCATTTGGGGGGTATCTGTATTTTCCTGCCTTGTTAGGGTCTCAAGAAATGAGATAGGCCGCCAGTACATCAGGTGTGTTCAATTTGCAGTGATTGGCACCATAGCTTGTAGACTCTATAACTTTCACAAAGACCAAATAATATACACTTATTTGGGTTTTTATTACCAAAGATATGTGGCAGTATACATTTTGGCAAAAATTAATGAAGAAAAATTATTAATTTGCAAAATTTTATAACCGAAATGAAGAAAAATTTATTTTTTTACAAAATTTTCAGTCTTTTTTTAATTATAGCGCAAAAAATAAAAAAAACCAGCGGTGATTAAATACCACTAAAAGAAAGCTCTATTTGTGTGAAAAAAAGGACAAAGATTTCATATGGGTACAGTCTTGCATGACTGAGTAATTATCATTCAAAATGTGAGAACACTGAAAGCTGAAAATTGGTCTGGTTGTTAAGGGGGTTTAAGTGACCAGTGGTCAAGTGGTTAAAGACTGAGCCTTTTTCTGACATTTGTTGCTTACAAGTAAAAATCTGTATTTTCTGCTATAAAATGACTTAGAACCCCGAAACAATATATATATGGGGGTGTGTATATATGTATATATACCGTATTTTTCCCACCATAAGACGCACCTAGGTTTTAGAAGGAAGAAAACAGGAAAAAAAAAATTCTGATCCAAATGGTGTACTAAAATATTTACCAGTGCAGCCATATACCAGATCCATGAAATACAGCCATATACCAGATCCATGAAATACAGCCATATAC
>BLSH010107789.1:10357-56235 GCA_018402905.1 Glandirana rugosa
CCCCGACCCCCCCCCCCCCCCCGTGCCGTGGGCAACACTTCCCGGGCGGACGCCCCCCACCAGTGTCCCCAATCTGGGGACTGTTCCCAGAAAACGGGGACGTCTGGTCACACTACATTAGGGGGCGCCCTGTTAATCAGGAGCTGACATTTAGTTTGTTTTGGTAATGAGCAGTTGATTTGTTTGTCTTGTACTATGGGCTTGCTGTACAAAGACATTTATTGGGACACCTGCCTGTACACACACATGAACTTTAATGTCATCCCAGTCTTAGTCCGTAGGGTTCAATATTGAGTAGGCCCACTCTTTGCAGCTATAACAGCTTCAACTCTTCTGGTAAGACTGTCCACAAAGTTTAGGAGTCTGTCTATGGGAATGTTTGACCATTCTTCCAGAAGCGCATTTGTGAGGTCAGGCACTGATGTTGGACGAGAAGGCCCGTGTCACGGTCTAGCCTGTAGATATCTATTGTGAAATTCTTACCTCCTTGCTGCAAATCTGTGACTCCATTTGTGATATCCTTTTCTCTTCTATTACTTCCTGGGTCACCTCCTTGTTTGCTTCCCTATATATATGCATGCTCAGTGCAATGTTTCTTCACAGTTCTCTAAGCTCCCATTCGCTTGTCTCTTATGTATCCTCTATCATACTACCTGTGTACCGACCTCAACTTTGTTTACCCTCTAAGCTTGTTCGCTACCCGCCCTGACCTCAGCTTGTCTCCTGGATTTCTGGTCGTCTCTTGCTGCTTGTACTCTGCACACATGTTTGGTCTCCGCATCCTCAGCTGGGTGTACCTGGGGGCCGCGACCTGGTTCCAGCTTGCTGCAAGTTCATCCCCACCATTAGAGGCTCTGGTGAAAAAGCAGGCTGGGGCTTAGATTCCATGCCCTGGGGAACCCCGAGTTGACAATCTACAAAGGGCTCACTATTACAGACTCTTGACAGCCTGGCTCCCAGTATCCGCTCCAATTCATGCCAAAGGTATTCTATCGGGTTGAGGTCAGGACTCTGAGCTGGCCAGTCAAGTTCCTTCACCCCAAGCTCGCTTATTCATGTCTTTATGGACCTTGATTGTGCACTGGTGCG
Organism: Glandirana rugosa; assembly: GCA_018402905.1. NCBI lineage: Eukaryota > Metazoa > Chordata > Amphibia > Anura > Ranidae > Glandirana > Glandirana rugosa. The sequence goes on from BLSH010107789.1 coordinate 11,447, forward strand.
CAGTCATGTAATAATAGAAAGGGGCCATCCCCAAACTGTTCCCACAAAGTTGGGAGCATGAAATTGTCCAAAATGTCTTGGAATGCTGATGCCTTAAGGAGTTACCTCCACTGGAACTAAGAGGCCAAGCACAGCCCCTGAAAAACAACCCCACACCACAATTCCCCCTCCATGAAATGATTTGGATCAGTGCACAGTACTGGCCTCAACCCAATAGAACATCTTTGGGATGAATTAGAGCGTAGACTGCAAGCCAGGCCTTCTCATCCAACATCAGTGCCTGACCTCACAAATGCACTTCTGGAAGAATGGTCAAACATTCCCATAGACACTCTCCTCTACCTTGTGGACAGCCTTCCCAGAAGAATTGAAGCTGGTATAGCTGTAAAGGGTGGGCCAACTCAATATTGAACCCTACAGACAAAGACTGGGATGCCATTAAAGGTTATGTGCACGTAAAGACAGGCATCCCAATACTTTTGTCAGTATAGTGTTTGTATGTATGTGTATTGCGAGGGATTAGCTCTGGTGGGGATCACCTTTCCTGGGTTAAAGGCAGTTGAGACGGCAGGTTCTTAACTGGCTTGCAGCCAGGTTTATTGATAAAAGTTTGCATTAAAAGAAACAAGACAGCAAAATAAATCCTTGCCTCTCAGGCACCAACTAACATAGTTCAGTTCCTAACTGAGGGGTGTAGGGCTTCTCCCACACACCCATAAAGAGAAACAAATGCAAACCTTTTCCTTTAGTCCATAAGCACAAGCTCCATTGGTCAGCTCTCTCAGGCTGATCGCTCTCAGAGTCCCAGGGCAGAGCGAACTTTTGCTCACTTCCAGGATATTTAAACCCCACCTGACACTGGACTTTAGTGGACCCGAAAATCCGGTCCGGAACCAGCCCTGCCACAGTGGCTGGTAAGATCCAGGCCGGATTACGCTTTAGTCCATTCCAAATGAATGCATACAAGATGACACATAGCGTCCGTCCATTACTTCGCCTCGCATAACATCACATATCCCCCCTCTGCTCAAGCCCCTGTGGCTGAGCAACTGTCCCAACTATACAGTGGACCCAGGAAAGGGCATCCGCATTGTTTAGTAGTTTCCCCGCCTTATGCTCTACTGTGAACTTGAATGGTTGTAGAGCCAGGAATTACCTAGTTACTGTTTTTCTCCCTATTGTCACACATCCACTTAAGAGGGGCATGGCCGGTGACTACCCAAGAGATAGTACTTCAGGGCCTCTAAGGCCCATTTGATAGCTAAGCACTACTTTTTGACAATCACCTAATTTCTCTCATGCCTGTTCAATTTTCTGCTCAGGTAAACAATCGGGTGCTTCTCACCATCTCTGATCTGGGATAGTGCGGCACCTAGTCCCACATCAGAGGCGTCTGTCTGCACGACAAAATCCTTTGAGAAATCGGGGGTCACGAGCACCGGTTATACACAAAGGGCTTGCTTCAACCTCTGAAATGCCTTTTTGGCCTCGGGATTCCACTTCACCATGACTGACCCTTCGTCAGATCTGTTAGAGGGACGCAATGGTGTATAGTCGGGTATGAAATGCCTATAGTACCCCATGATACCCAGGAATGCAGGCACTTGCTTTTTAGTTAGCAGTTGGGACAACTTTTGGATTGCCTCGAGTTTATTGGTCTGTGGCTTAACCAGTCTCCGACCAATAATGTGGCCAAGGTATTTGGCCTCCTTTAAGCCTATGGCACATTTCTTTGGGTTGGGCGTGAGTCCTGCTTTCCAAAGGGAATCCACTACTGCTTGTACCCTGGGCAAATGAGATTCCCAATCAAAGCTGTGGATGACAACATAATCCAAATAGGCGGCTGCATAGGGACGATGTGGTCTTAATTTTTTGCCCATCATTCTCTGGAATGATGCAGGAGCACCATGTAAACCAAATGGCATCCGTTTGTACTGAAACAAAACCTCTGGAGGCAGTCTTCTCCTTTGTTGACTCTTTTTAAGGGTATCTGCCAATAGCCCTTAGTTAGGTCTAGGGTTGTTTTGAATCGGGCACCTCCCAACCTGTCCACAAGTTTGTTGACCCAAGGCATCAGGTATGCATCAAACTCGGACACGCTATTGAGCTTTCTAAAATCATTACAGAATCTGATAGTGCCATCAGGACCAGCACTACGGGGCTCAACCAGCCACTGTGGAACTCCTCTATCACGTCCAACTCTCACATGTTCTCGATTTCTTTTGCAACTGCCTCTGTCCTAGACTCAGGTATTCTATAAGGCTTCATATTTATGCAAACACCTGATTCCGTAAATATGTCATGCTGGATTACTGTGGTCAGTTCGGGTAAAGGGGAGAAAAAGTCTATTTTTACTAACAAACTCTTTAACGTCATTTTGTTGCACCACTGACAAGGATTCCGTTATGGGGACATCAGGTGTCACTGGAACCCTGTCCTTTTGAGGAGTTGGAACGGCCAATAAAGTCTCTCTGTCCTTCCACGGTTTTAGAGATTAGAGATTAACATGATAGATTTGCTCCGGTTTCCTTTTCCCTGGCTGGTAAACGTTGTAGTTTACCTCCCCTACTCTTTCCAAAATCTCAAAAGGGACCCTGCCACTTTGCTAGGAATTTACTTTCAACCTTGGGGACTAGTACTAGCACTCTGTCCCTGGGGTGGAAAGTCCGGGTCTTGGCACCCCAATTATAAACCTACCTCTGGGCTCGCTCCATATGTTCTTGTACCAGGGGTAGGACAGCTGCAGTTTGATCCTGCATCAGGGAGATATGCTCTATGACGCTTCTATACGGGGTGGCCTTTCCGTCCCACATCTCTTTTGCAACATCTAACAGTCCCCTGGGATGTCTACCATACAAGAGTTCAAATGGGGAATAACCCATAGACACCTGCAGAACCTCTTGTATGGCAAACATGAGATATGGTAGTAAAAAATCCCAATTTCTCCCATCTTTGTCAACTACTTTTTTCAGCATACTTTTGAGTGTTTTATTAAATCTCTCCACAAGTCCATCCGTCTGGGGGTGGTAGACAGAAGTACGGAGATGGGAAATTTTGTATAACTTGCACAGTTCCTTAGTAACTCTGGGCATAAACAGGGTGCTCTGATCTGTTAAGATCTCTTTTGGGATCCCCACATGACTAAATACCTGGACCAACTCCTTGGCGATAGTCTTAGCGGAGGTATTCCGCAAGGGGATGGCTTCAGGATACCGCATCGCATAGTACAGTATTACCAGAATGTGCTGATGGCCCAGGGCAGACTTTACTACTGGCCCAACAAATTCATGCCAATCCTCTCAAAAGGCACTTCAATTATTGGTAGTGGGGCAAGCGGACTGCGAAAATGACAGTGCAGACATTTAACACTCGGGGCATGTTTCACAGTATTCCCTGATATCTGCATACAACCCGGGCCAGAAGAATCTCTGGGTTATACTCTCCCTGATCTTCTCTATACCAAGATCTCCCCCTATTATATGACCATGGGCTAAGTCTCGCACCATCCTGCTATAGGGTTTTGGAACCACTAGCTGCGCTACCTCCTCCTCACCGTGTTTTACCACCTGATACAGCAAATTGTTCTAACGAGCCATGTAGGGAAAAGACACCCCCCAATTAGGTTCCACAGGTACCTCATCCATCAGCTTAATGTTCTCTCTGGCTCTAATGAGAATGACATCTCGTAGTTGTTCTATACAAAAATCCTCTCTCCTGACCTCTAACTCAGAGACCACATGCTGTCCACTGTAGCTGTTAGAGTCCAGCTACTCCTGCTCCCCAGCCATTACTGGAAAAGGAAGAGGGTCTGCTCCTTCCTCGGCCATACCGACAGTCTCCCCTCACTTTAGCAATCAAAAGGGTCTGGTGTGAGCTCCCGTGCCTCCCCAGCAGGGAGAGCTCTATCCACCAGACTCCCTTTGCTTTCCCATAGCCTCCAGAAATGGGGAAAATCTCTCCCTACTAGGGCTTCATGCAGCAGTGAAGGCCCTACCCCCGCTGAATGTGTCACCCTGCCCCAGGGGGTGTCAATCTCCACCACTGCAGTCCGGTAATCCCGTGTGTCACCATGAATGCAAATAACCCTAACAGTGCCGGGGTGTAATTTTGCAGGATTTACAAAATTAAGTTTGACTAATGTCGCAACACTACCAGAATCAAGCAGTGCAGTCACTGGTTTTCCATCAACAGAAATCATACACATTTGTCTTTCGGCCTAAGCAAACCAGAGCTTTGTCTCCCTCTGAGCTGCATTGACCTGTAACAGGGCTTTTATCACATCCTCCATTTTGTTCAGGAAGATGCCCACCGAGTCCACCACGTGTGAGGGATTAGCTCTGGTGGGGATCACCTTTCCTGGGATAAAGGCAGTTGAGACGGCAGGTTCTTAAAAATCTGGATTGCAGCCAGGTATATTGATAAAAGGTTGCATTTAAAAAAATAAATAAATAAATTCTTGCCTCTCCGGCACTGACTAACATAGTTCATTTCCTAACTGAGGGGTGTAGGGCTTCCCCCAGACACCCATGAAACATAAACAAATGCAAACCTTTTCCTTTAGTCCATAAGCACAAGCTCCATTGGTCAGCTCTCAGGCTGATCGCTCCCAGAGTCCCAGGGCAGAGCAAACCTTTGCTCACTTTCAGGTTATTTAAACCCCACCTGACACTGGACTCCAGTGGACCCGAAAACCCGGTCTGGAACCAGCCCTGCCACGGTGGCTGGTAAGACCCGGGCCAGATTTCACTTTAGTCCACTCCAAATGAATGCATACGAGGCGACAGATAGCATCCATCCATTACTTCGCCTCACATAATGTCACAGTATATATACAGTATCTCATAAAAGTGAGAACACCCCTAACATTTTTGTAAATATTTTATTATATATTTTCATGTGACAACACTGAAGAAATGACACTTTGCTACAATGTAAAGTAGTTTACAGCTTGTATAGCAGTGTAAATTTGCTGTCCCCTCAAAATAACTCAACACATAGTCATTAATGTATAAACTGCTGGCAACAAAAGTGAGTACAGCCATAAGGGAAAAGGTCCAAATTGGGCCCAATTAGCCCTTTTCCCTCCCCAGTGTCATGTGACTCGTTATGTTACAAGGTCTCAGATGTGAATGGGGAGCAGGTGTGTTAAATTTGGTGTTGTTGCTCTCACTCTCTCATACTGGTCACTGGAAGTTCAACGTGGCACCTCATGGCAAAGAACTCTCTGAGGATCTGAAAAAAAATAATTGTTGCTCTACATAAAGATAGCCTAGGCTATAAGAAGATTGCCAAGACCCTGAAAGTGAGCTGCAGCACGGTGGCCAAGATCATACAGCGGTTTAACAGGACAGGTTACACTCAGAACAAGCCTCACCATGGTCGACCAAAGAGGTTGGGCGCACGTGCTCTGCATCATATCCAGAGGTTGTCTTTGGGAAATATATGTATGAGTGCTGCCAGCATTGCTGCAGAGGTTGAAGAGGTGGGGTCAGCCTGTCAGTGCTCAGACCATAAGCTGCACACCCTGCATCAAATTGGTCTGCATGGCTGTTGTCCCAGAAGGTAGCTTCGTCTAAAGACGATGCACAAGAAAGACCACAAACAGTTTGCTGAAGACAAACAGACTAAGGACATGGATTACTGGAACCATGTCCTGTGGTCTGATGAGACCAAGATAAACGTATTTGGTTCAGATGGTGTCAAGTGTGTGTGGTGGCAACCAGGTGAGGAGTACAAAAACAAGTGTGTTGCCTACAGTCAAGCATGGTGGTGGGAGCGTCATGGTCTGGGGCTGGATGAATGCTGCTGGCTACAGTTCATTGAGGGAACCATGAATGCCAACATGTAGTGTGACATACTGAAGTAGAGCATGACCCCCTCCCTTCGGAGACTGGGCCGCATTGCAGTATTCCAACATTATAACGGCCCCAAACACACCTCCAACACTACCACTGCCTTGCTAAAGAAGCTGAGAGAAAGGTGATGGATTGGCCAAGCATGTCTCCAGACCTAAACCCTATTGAGCATCTGTGGGGCATCCTCAAATGGAAGGTGGATTTACACTGGTATACAAGCTGTACATTCACTACTTTACATTTTAGCAAAGTGTAATTTCTTCAGTATTGTCACATGAAAAGCTATAATAAAATATTTACAAAAATGTGAGGGGTGTACTCACTTATGTGAGATACTGTATATTAGGGATGAACCGAACACCACCCGGTTCGGCTCGCACCAGAGCACCGCGAACAGGCAATAAGTCTGTTCACTCATTCAGTTTGTTCAGTGCTCATTTTAAAGGCTTATATGCAACATAATATATATTGACATAAAAAGTGTATGGCCCTAAGGGACATGTATCAATGCAAAAAAAGTATGTAAATCAATCGTTTTTTCACGAGCAGTGATTTTAATAATGATTAAAGTGAAAAAATAAAAATTAACTATTCCTTTAAATATCATGCATGGGGGTCCCCTTGGTATGCCTGTAAAGTGGCGCACCTGTGTGATGTTTAGAACAGTGCCACCGCAAAATGACATTTGTAAAGGAAAAATTGACATTTAAAATCGCTTGCGGCTGTAATGTATTGCCGGTTCCCGGCAAAAGAGGTAAAAATCACCTAAAAAAAGATTGCATGGGGGTCCCCCCAAAATCCATGCCAGACCTTTATCTGAGCATGCAGCCTGGCAGGGTAGGAGGGGGGGGCGAGTGAGTGTACCAGGCCACATGCCCCCAACATGGGGAGGGTGCTTTAGGGTCCCCCCAAAACAAAGCACCTTGTCCCCATGTTGATGGGGAAAAGGGCCTCATCTCCACATTCACCAAAAAAAGGAGTGGAGTGTAGTAGTGTTACAAAAAACAAAAATGTGTTCTTACACTTTCTTCCTCCATCTTCTTCCCCTCTTCTTCTTCTGGTCTTCTGCTTCTTCTATCGGTCTTCCTCTTCTTCTTCTTCTTCTTTTTTCTCCACCGCCGCTGCCGTGCCATCCAGAGGCGACTCCCAGAGTGGGCGGTCTTCAGTTTGACAGGTATTTTATAGGTAAGGGCGGGGCCACCTGGTGACAAACAGGCGACCCCACCCCCTCTGATGTCACATGACGTCATAAGGAGGCAGGGTCACTCGGTTACGTCACTGGGTGGCCCCACCCTTACCTATAAAATAACTGTCAAACTGAAGACTGTCCATTCTGAGAGTCGCCTCTGGACAGCACGGCAGCATCAGCAGCGACAGAGAAAGAAGAAAAAGAAGAAGATGATGATGAGAGGAAGGAAGAAGCAGGAGGAAGACCGAAAGAAGAAGCAGAAGACCTGAAGAAGAAGCGGGGAAGAAGATGGAGGAAGATCGGAGGAAGAAAGAAAAAGACATTTTTAATAAAGGACTACTGTTTTTTGTAACACTACTACACTTTTTTTTTGGTGACTGGGTAGGGGTACAATGCACCCCATACTCATTCACATGGGGGGGCGGGATCTGGGGGGCCCTTATTAAGGGGGGCTTCCAGATTACGATATGCTCCCTGCCCGCAGACCCCCACAACAAAGGGCCAGGGTTGTAGGGAAGAGGCCCTTCTCCCCTTCAAAATGGGGAGAAGGTGCTTTGGGGGGAACCCAAAGCACCCTCTTCATGTTGAGGGAATGTGGCCTGGTATGGTTTGGAGAGGGGTGCTCGCCTGTCCCTCCCCCTCCTGCCCTGCCAGGCTGCATGCTAGGATAAGGGTCTGGTATGGATTTTGGGAGGAACTCTGCGTCTTTTTTTTTTTTTTAACTTTGGCGCGGAGTTCCCCTTAAAATCCATACCAGACCTGAGTGGTTCCCCTAAACCACTTAAGAACAATGCCTCTTTCTTTGATTTGGTGTTTACAACTTAAAATCATTTTTTTTTTTGCTAGAAAATTACTTAGAACTAACACCCTAGAGAATAAAATGGTGGTCGTTGCAATACTTTGTCACACCGTATTTGTGCAGCGGTCTTAAAAATGCAATTTTGTGGGAAAAAAATCACTTTTTTTAATTAAAATTAAAATTTGACAGCAGTAAAGTTAGCCCAATTCTTTTCTATATTGTGAAAGATAACGTTACGTCAAGTAAATTGATACCCAACATGTCATGCTTCAAAACTGCGCCCACTCGTAGAATGACGACAAACTTTGGCACTTAAAAATATCCATCGGCGAAGTTTAAAAATGTCTACAGGTTACCATTTTTGAGTTACAGAGGAGGTCTAGTGCTAGAATTATTGCTCTCGCTCTAATGAATGCAGCAATAACTCACAAGGATTTGGACCTGACGCTGTCAGATGACGCAGACAGGTCATGTATGCTGCATCACATCCGGCCGTGATGTGGAGGCAGGGACTTTCTGGCTTTAATGTACGGAGTGCACCAATGGGATGTCGAGGTGCCCTTTCGACATTAAGGCTTGAAACGCACGCCATCAATGCCGGCAGGCGTGTTCTCTAATGGGGTCATTAATGAGACGTACAGGTGTTTTATGTATGATATTTTATAAATATAGTGCAATGGCAGCATTAGGCTCATACCCCAGTTGAAGTCTCTTAAGACAAAACGCATCGGATGAAGAGAGCCTGCTCTGGTCCATTGTGCCCGTTTTATATACTGGAATTCCATGCTGCCTTAACAATACTTGAATGATGTAAGTGTCTTATTTTTTAAATAAAATACCCTTGGTACACAGTACTATGCTATATGGCATATTTGTTTTATATGAGGTTGAATTCTATGAGGACATCTGGTACCAACTGATGAATGGCCTATGTGGGCAAGTCCAAACGATCATTCATATTTAGTGGTGTTAGAGACAAGGATGGAATAGTGTCTGCACAGCGCTTTCAGCAATTATAGTCCACAGGTTGTTAAAAGGGTGGGTGAAGAATCTGCGTGAATCAGAGAGCAAGTCCATAACACACTAATGCTAGCCACCAGGTTCCTTATAGCACCACCAGTGATCCACTCCCTATGCAGTGTCCACTTACCAGACACCCACTTGAGTAGGGCCCTTCGGTATATATCTGCACCTGCTCTGCTGACAATCCTCTACTGCTCTGCTGACACACATCCGCTGACACAATGGTCCCGGATACCCGGAAAAGAAAACAGCTCCATTGGGCGTGTCACCCGCCGGATTCAACACCCACCCTTTTAACAACCTGTGGAGTATAATTGCTGAAAGCGCTGTGCAGACACTATTGAACTATTATTAACAGCTATTGGATGGTTGTTGGTTTTATATGTGTATGTTATGAATACTTTTAACACGGCAGCATTCAGATGTGTTTAGTTTAAAAACGATTGAGTCTGTAGCGCTGATTAGTGTAATAGTGTGGGCAGAGGGAATTATTATTATCATTACACTAAGTTTTGAAGGATGGAATAGTGACTGGATGTGTGTCCCGGTGTGAGGCCCCTTCCTATCGCGCTATCCAATTCCGAAAGACCCAGGGTTCACCATCATTATCCATTGATTACGTTTGAATTCATTGATCTCTGGTAAGAGTACCTAGTCATATATCTATCTGGTGGAGGATCACTGTGCATGATGGTGGTTGTGGAAAACACCATTCACAAGGAAGTTTTATAGACTTTTATTACATATGGACGCTCACTTTAATTGCACTTTAATGTTTTTGCACTGTAATATTTGTGCACTTTAAATATTATATGTTGGAATATATGTTTACATAATTGAAGTGGGAAAACGTGGGAATGTGGACCCAATACTCAGGAGCGTTTTCAGAAACGCTATACTTCAGGACCCGGAGCTGGTGTCGGTTTCCATGGTGGGGTTCCAATTAGCATCATCTGCATGGTGGCACTGGTTATGCTCTCATCAGTTACTGCAAGGGAGTGCTATGGCTAGGGCCTGGGCCTGCTCATCCCGCCACTATCAGGCGTAATATAGCATTCCCTTTGAGGGAGCTTCATCTTTGCAAGCTGACTAGCATCGCATCCCGGGCCACAGTTGGCAAGCTAGGGTCCTGCCTCAAGACCGGCGCCTGATAGTCTGGAAGACAACAGTCTAGAGAACAAAGTTCGGAGTGTGCGAGGGTTGCACGTTTTTACAGCCCGGGTCTGGATTTTAGGAAGAACTGGTGTGGAGACCAGATTTCCCCTCTCTCTCAAAAGCATGCTAGAAGCTTGAACACAGGTATCCAGAAGCGACTGAGTTTGGGCCTCAGACTATTGGGACATCAAAATGGTCTTTTGGGGGGCATGCATGGTCCATCAGAGGTCTGCTTCATCTCGGATTCATTTCAATGGATTTTACCTCACACTGAGATAAAGATAACATATACTCAGGCTTTACATAAGTCACTGGTGTAGCAAAGTGCTGCCGTGCCAGTTTCCGAATGCAAGAGATTTCAGGGCAGGTACTCGCCCCTCTTTATTGTCATGAAGGAGAACGGCTTGCGGAGGCCTGGTTTGGACCTTGCACACCTGAGACAATTGTCAGCAAGCTTGTTTCCATTAGACATAAGATGCTTACTTTCATGTGCCCATTGTAGAAGACTTCTGCAAGTTCCTTCGGTTCACTATAGGTCAGGACTAGAGTTGAGCAAACCCGAACTGTAAAGTTCGGATCCGTACCGAACTTCAAAAAAAGTCTGGGTTCGGGTCCAGGGTTCTGGTATTTTATTACACGTGGTGAAAAGCTGCCAAGGACAGCCAATCAACAAGTTTTTCACTGGTTTTCCCTAGAAGCCATCACAGCCATGCCTACTAGTGCACCATGTGACCCAGCCTCTATATGGGGCTGGAGTCACCGTGCTGCATGTCATATGCTCTCAGGATAGTTTAGGGAGAGGATGCTGCTGGCTCTGTGAGGGACAGATTGCAGAACATCTCATCCTGCTGCACAGAACGATCTAATTGTGGACTAGGGAGAGATACGAGTACTGGTGCTTTGAGGGACAGATTGCACACCTCATCCTGCTGCACAGAATGATCTGACTGGACTAGGTAGAGTCTGTTGCTTTAAGGGAAATATTATTCTTCTAAAATCATCATCAGGTTGTACAGGGAAAGGTTCCAGCTGTTGCTTTAAGGGAAAGATTAGTGTTCTAAAATCATCATCAAATTGTGTGGGAAAAGCCTATTTCAGCAGCAGTGAGCCATATTAGTGTTCTAAAATCATCTTCAAATTGTGTGGGAAAAGCCTATATCAGCCGCAGGGAGCCATATTAGTGTTCTAAAATCATCTTCAAATTGTGTGGGAAAGGCCTATATCAGCTACAGGGAGCCATATTAGTGTTCTAAAATCATCTTTAAATTGTGTGGGAAAAGCCTATTTCAGCCGCATAAAGCCATATTAGTGTTCTAAAATCATCTTCAAAGTGTATGGGAAAAGCCTATTGCAGGCACAGGGAGCCATATTAGTGTTCTAAAATTTAGAACACTAATATGGTCCCCCGCGGCTGAAATAGGCTTTTAGGGGGGCTTGCTGCCTGTCAGGGATAGCTCAAGACAGACGGGGCTGTGAATTTCACAGGATTGTGTTAAACATTCTGAAACTACGGACGGCCTTCTGCACCCTACAGGCCTTTCACTATATGAGGAAGGGAGCGCCGATGCTCTTAGGTTAGTCAACACTATGGTGGTCTCCTATCTTAAGAGAGAAGGACTCTTAAGAGAGAAGGAAAGCTTGTTCTCTATTACGGGAAGCAGGAGCCAATTATGTCTTGGGCTCAGAAGATTCAAGCCTACACCTCAGCGGCTTATGTCCCCAGAGTCCAGAATATTCTAGCAGACTTTCTTTCCAGAGTCCAATTGGACAACAGGAATGGCCTCTACATGTGGAGGTTTTCAGGCACAAATACCCTGATCATTGGTAATGCAGTAGGACTGGTGCATTTCTTCCAGTCCTTGTAAACCTCAGCTTTCTATGAAGACTCTGAGCAGAGGTTGTGCAGGTAGTGGCAGGGATGCCTTATTGGCCAATTAGGCCATGGTTCCCCTTGCTAGCACAGTTTAGCTTCCAGAACCCAGTGCACCTTCTCAGGCCAGACCTTCTGTCACTGGGTGTAATTCTACTTCCATGTCCAGCACGGTTGCGTCTGACGGCCTGGTTCTTGAGATTGGAAGTCTTTGGCTTCTCCTCCAGAGTCATCTCCGCTCACTTGAATACAAGAACAATGAACGCAAACAAAGTTTACGGAAGAATTTGGTCAACGTTTACTCAAATACATGTCTGCTGCTGACCGATCATGTAGTGATCTAGAACAGTGTTTCCCAACCCAGTCCTCAAGGCGCATCAACAGGTCATGTTTTCAGGATTTCCCTCAGATGAAACAGCTGTGGTAATTACTAAGGCAGTGAAACTGATCAAATCACCTGTGCAAAATAATGGAAATCCTGAAGACATGACCTGTTGGTGTGCCTTGAGGACTGGGTTGGGAAACACTGATCTAGAAGTTCTAAATATTCTAGGCTTCTTCCAGTCGGATTTAGTCTATCGGTCAGCTTCCTCAGAGTTCAAGTGTCGGCTTTGTTGGCCTTCACGGGTGTATCCAGGTCTAGACATCTTTCTCTGTCCAACAATTCTTCAAGGGAGCAGCTAGGCTCAGTCCTCGAAGTAAGCGGAAGTTTTCCTGATGGAGTCTCCCTTTTGTTGTCAGCTCCTTCTCAGGAATTGAAGCAGAGTGTTCTAGGGCTGTTTCCGTTTAAGGCTTCTCTGTCAATTTTGCCTTTTTCCTGGCTATCGCGTCGGCATAGAAAGCCTCAGAGATTGGTTCATTGATAACAGAGAACTTTTCTTATAGTTCTTTCCAGTTTGAGTGGTGCTGTTATCTATGCTTGATTCAATTCTTAATGCGGTTGTCTACCCATCGATTTGATAGTGTCAAAAAAGAGATAATAGTCCCGGCATGCCGGAAATGCTAGCTGTCTCCTTGATTGTGCTCTCAACCAGACTGGCAGACCATCCAGTGGGTGGTGTCATGATGGATCGCATGCGTAGCATCAGGCAGAGGCTAAGATGTCAGCTTCCTTAGCTAAAAACAATAGGAGAGTATACAACCACTTTAAGGGCACATGAGTCTTTCATATCTACAAAGTTACAACTTCCTTCATGCTTAAGAGCGCCTGTTAATTCTATAGCCAGAAAGGACAGAGGAACGTACCTCATCTAGGATGACTGTGGCACGGATTGCCTAGGCCATCCAACAGGCTCAGAGAGCCAAGGGCTTGGCTGCTTTGGAGGTACTGTCTGCTCGTTCGACCAGGCATGGGTTTACATGTTGGGCAGATTTACAGCATGTGATTCCTGAAGTAGTCTGTAGGGCAACCCTGTGGTCCTCAATCAATATGTTTATGGCACATTATTGTGTAGAGTCTGCTTCTTTATCCTCTGCTTATTTTGTCTTGCAGGTCTTGTCTGTTGACGAAACAAATTAAAGCCTTTGGGATAGCATTGCCCGCCCATTGGGTGTATGGCGAGTTAATTCCCATATGTATGCTGCCATGGAGTCTGTCAGGAAAACTGAAAATTTACTATCAAATACTTACCGTAATTTTCCTTTCCTGATGGACTCCATGGCAGCAGGAGTCGTCCCCCCCCCCCCAATGTCTTGAGGAGGCTAGTTACGGAACACAGCCTCTGGCTCAGAGCAAAGATTTATGGGAGTGGGGTCCTATAGGGGAGGAGTGGAGGCAGGGTTAACCCATACATATGCTGCCATGGAGTCCATCAGGAAAGGAAAATTGCGGTAAGTATTTGATAGTAAATTTTCAGTTTTTTTCCCAAAAAATTATTTTAAACACTGAATCTCAAAAAGAGGCTCGATCCTTAAGTGGTTAAATTAAAAACCAGTTATAATTAAATGCAGAGGCAATTATTTAATATGATAAATAGTAGATACATAGTCTTAGATATACAACTGGCCCCTTGAGGACAACCCTATTGCTGATGCGGCCCTCGATAAATTGAGTTTGACACCTCTAGACCAACTGCACATGTAAAGTGAAACTGCACTTATCTTTTCCCTTCCCTGATGCCGCAATCTTGAAAATGGGAGTCGACTGTGACTTCCTGAGGAACAACAGCCGGCACCACACTGTGAATGAGCAAACTCTTGCAGTAATCTATGAATGGTCCTGAAGCCTCCTGGGACATGACAGGATATCACAGCCGGCTCCCATATCCAAGAGGCGGCACAGCAGAAAAAATGCTAGCTACAGGAAAACAGTGCAGGACACCAGGTACTGGTATGTATTTTAGGTCTCATACACACGGGCGTATGCAAAAAAAACAGTAAACCGCCGGGCCCAACGTCAGGGAAAAATCACAGTTTTTTGGCATTTTGCATTGACGTCAATGCACGTTTTTCCACGCTAGCTTTCAGCGGCGTTTTCTGCCTCTATTCAAAATCAATGGTTCCCTATGGGAGCCCATTGATTTGAATAGAAGTCGCACCAGAAGTCGGATCATGATGATCCGACTTGCGGCGCGACTTGTGTGCTAGGGATCTTAAAGGGGAACCCCCGCAAAAAAATTGCGTGGGGTTCCCTCCCAAGAGCATACCAGGCTCTTCGATCTGGCATGGATTTTAAGAGGAACCCCCACGCCGAAAAAATGGCGTAAGGTCCCCCCAAAAGCCGTACCAGACCCTTATCCGAGCACGCAGCCTGGCAGGCCAGGAAAGGGGGTGGGGACGAGCGAGCGCCCCCCCCCCTCCTGGACTGTACCAGGCCGCATGCCCTCAACATGGGGAGTATAGGTGCTTTGGGGCAGGGGGGGGTTCTGCGCCCCCCACTCCAAAGCACCTTGTCCCAATGTTGATGGGGACAAGAGCCTCTTCCCAACAACCCTGGCCATTGGTTGTCGGGGTCTGCAGGCGGGGGCTTGTCGGAATCTGGAAGCTCCCTTTAATAAGGGGGTTCCCAGATACCGGTCCCCCACCCTATGTAAATGTACCCATTTACCTGGAAAAAAAGTGTACAAAAAAACACACACTACACAGCCTTTTAAAATATTTTATTAAATCAGCTCCGGCATCTTCTCCCCTTTCTTCTTTCTTTGGCTCTTTTGCGGGGTCTTCTGTCTTCTGCTCTTTTGCCCCTGTCTCCTCGGCTAGCTTCTCCCGCTTCTGCTTCTTCTTCTTCTTCTGGAGATGTTGACTTGTCGCTCTCTTCCACTCGAATGCCGGGTCCGTGCTGCACGGTTGCCTTATATTGGCATGGGGCGGGGCCACACGCTGACGTCATCCTGAGCCCCGCCCTCATGACCATTTTGCATTGGCGTCAATGCACGTTTTTTCATGCTAGCTTTAAAGCGTTTGTTAACCCAAAAAAAAAAAAAAATGCTGCGCCTGTCTCTTCAATGTGCAACTAGCAGCATGGTGCTTTTGCTATATTACCCCTCTGTATCCCCTAAAATATCTGTTTGATAAGGCCAGGTCATGACTTTCCCCCTGAGTGCTGACTCCTATATGATATTAGCTGATCTTGAGAGCAGTTGGTCTGTGCATTCTGTCACTAGCAGCCCCCCTATTTTCCTCTGCCTGTCTTCAGCTCCCCCCCCCTTTCCCTGTCAGTACTTATCTGCTCTCATAATTAACTTTTAAAGCCCCTATCCCCTGTGTATTAGAACAAGAAATCATTGTGTGTCTGTGTTATATCATAAATATTCTTATCTATTTAGATAGCACACCAGCTTCCTACACACAGCTTTCTGTCCAGCTGACCTCCCCACCCTGTCGAAAAACGACAACTGATCCTAGGAAGCCTGTGTGTAATATATACAGATAAGTATATATATGTTATAACACAGGCACAGGGGAACGTATTGTGCTAATATAGGGGGAATGGGAGCATTTTATACAAGTGGCTTAACAACCACTTTAAGCCGCGTTTTTCTGTCTCTATTCAAAATCAATGGTTCCCTATAGGAGCCCATTGGTTTGACCAGAAGTCGCACCAGAAGTCGGAACATGATGATCCAACTTGCGGTGCGACTTGTGTAGTGAGGATCTTGAAGGGGAAACCAACCCCAAAAAATGAAAAAAAATTGTGTGGGGTTCCCCCCCACGAGGTACCAGACCCTTCGCTCAGGTATGGATTTTAAGGGGAACCCCCACGCCAAAAAAAATGGTGTGGGATCCCCCCACAAAAATCCATACCAGACCCTTACCCGAGCACGCAGCCCGGCAGGTCAGGAAAGGGGGGCGAGTAAGCGCCCCCCCCTCCTGGACCATACCAAGCCACATGCCCTCAACATGGTAGGGTGGGTGCTTTGGGGCAGGGGGGGCCCTGCGCCCCCCACCCCAAAGCACCTTGTTTCCATGTTAATGAGGAAAAGGGCCTCTTGCCGACAACCCTGGCCGGTGATTTCAGGGTCTGCAGGTGGGGGCTTATCAGAATCTGGAAGCTGCCTTTAACAAGGGGGCCCCAGATCCTGGCCATCCACCCCATGTGAATGAGTATGAGGTACATTGTACCCCTACCCATTCACCTAAAAAAAAAAGTGTAAAAAAAAAAAAAACACACTAAACAGGTTTTTAAAATATTTTATTAAATCAGCTTCGGCATCTTCTCCCTCTCCGGCTCTGCTCCCTCCTTCGGCATCTTCTTTCTTCTGCTCTTTTGCGGGGTCTTCTTTCTTCTGAGGGTGTCTTCTTTCTTCTGCTCTTTTGCCGGATCTTCTGTCTTCTCGCTCTTTCGCCGGGTCTTCTCTGCTGTCTTCTCCATCTGTTCTTCTTCCGATGTTGACACGATGCGATCTCCTGGACTAATGCTGGCTCCGTGCTGTGCATTGACTTATATTGGCATGGGGCAGGCCACCCGCTGACGTCATCTGGAGGCCCCACCCCTTTACAATGTCACCAACCCATCATGCCTCAGGATAAACGGATAAACCCACTGACGTAAGAGGATGACCCCGCCCCTTCTGATTCATGGTGGCCCCACCCTAGCCTTTATAAGAGCTGTCAAATGACAAAATACAGCAGTTGGCAGCAGCCCTCCCATTAGGAACGAGCTGTTTCATTTTTTTTTCTTCGGTTCGTCGGCACCATGATTGATGATAGATTACAACAGGGGACACTTTATTCATTTATTTATTTTTTCTTTTTTACTAAAGGACTTGTCCCTAATTGTCTCCTGTGGTTTTTTCTTTTTTGACACTTTTTAGGTGAATTAGTAGGGGTACAATATACCCCATACTCATTCCCATGGGGGGGCAGGATCTGGGGGGCCCCTTATTAAAGGGGGCTTCGAGATTCCGATAAGCCCCCTGCCTGCAGACCCCCACAACCAATGGGAAGGGATGTGGGAATGAGGCCCTTCTCCCCATCAACATGGGGACAAGGTGCTTTGGGGGGGACCCCAAAGCACCCTCCCCATGTTGAGGGCATGTGGCCTGGTACAGTTCAGATGGGGGGTGCTCGGTCGCCCCCCCTCCTGCCCTTCCAGGCTGTGTGCTCGGATAAGGGTCTGGTATGGATTTTGGGGGACCCCCACGCCATTTTTTAAAAAAATTGGCATGGGGTTCCCTTTAAAATCCACACCAGACCTGGAGAGCCTGGTATGGACTTTGGGGGGGACCCCCACGCAATTTTTTTTAAATTATGGTGCGGGATTCCCGTTAAAATCCATGCCAGACCTGAAGAGCCTGGTACGGACTTTGGGGGTTCCCCCATGTCATTTTTTTTTATATTTTGGTGCGTGGTCCCCCTTAAAATCCATACCAGACCTGAAGGGCCTGGTATGGATTTTGGGGGGCCCTATGCCATTTTTTTTACATTTTGGTGTAGAGCTCACCTTAAAATCTATGCCAGACCCTTATCCTAGCACGCACTGTACAGTCTAGAATGCAGCGTGTATATATATATATATATATATATATATATATATATATAAAATCAGACGTCGAGGCACACTTCTCCTTATGCAAATTCCTTTACAGGATATTTTCAATTACAAGTAATCACATGCGACTGTACAGTTTCGAACATGACCTGTCCTTCATCAAGCTGTGTGTAAATCCCATTATCCCATGTTCACCTTATATCCCACATTCCAGGGTGGAACCACA
The DNA here is from genome assembly GCA_018402905.1 of Glandirana rugosa. Lineage (NCBI taxonomy): Eukaryota > Metazoa > Chordata > Amphibia > Anura > Ranidae > Glandirana > Glandirana rugosa. Next base: position 29,493 of record BLSH010107789.1, read on the forward strand.
CAGGTGCATCACATGAATCAATTGCTCATCCCAAATTAAACCCCCATCAACCACTAATATCGCACCTCCACAGCTATATACAAACTATTCTTCGGAAGAAATAACACCACAAAACACAATTAGCCATACATAATCAAATGAATTAACCCCAGATCACAGGGGATCCATGATCCTTTGTTTTCTATTGTTTGTTTTTCCATTACTCTTCTAAAGTTTATCTCCTCTTTTCTTTTCTTTGTGAGTTCTCTTCCTCCCTGTAAGCATAGGTATAATAATCATCTTGTATCAATATTTAATTAGCCTCCTATAAAAATAAATACAAATCATAATCCCTGTTCAATCCATCGGGAAATAGCTTCTGTAACCCACCATACTTCCCTCTGTTTTAATCTCAAGATCCTGTCTCCACCTCTTTTGTCTTTGTTAACCTGTTCCAAAATCATAAATCGGAAGTCCCATTAGGAAGCCTCTTCTAAAGAGGATGCACAAGAAAGCCTACAAACAGTTTGCTGAAGACAAGCAGACTAAGGACATGGATTACTGGAACAGTGCTGGAGAATAATGGTAGTCACACAAAATATTGACACTTTGGGCCCAATTTTGACATTTTCATTTAGGGGTGTACTCACTTTTGTTGCCAGTAGTTTAGACATTAATGGCTGTGTGTTGAGTTATTTTGAGGGCACAGCAAATTTACACTGTTATACAACCTGTACACTCACTACTTTACATTGTAGCAAAGTGTCATTTCTTCAGTGTTGTCACATGAAGAGATAGAATATAACATTTATATACAACAATGTGAGAGGTGTACTCAATTTTGTGAGATACTGTATATATACTGTACTGTGTGTGTGTATATATATATATATATATATATATATATATATATATTCTTACACTGCTTGCACTGACTCTATATACTCTATCTACACTGTATACTATATACTACACTGCCTGCACATACTCTATCTACACTGTATACTACACTGCCTGTATATACTCTATCTACACTGTATACTGTATACTACACTGCCTGCACATACTCTATCTACACTGTATACTACACTGCCTGTATATACTCTACCTACACTGTATACTGTATACTACACTGCCTGCACATACTCTATCTACACTGTATACTACACTGCCTGTATATACTCTATCTACACTGTATACTGTATACTACACTGCCTGCACATGCTCTATCTACACTGTATACTACACTAGGGTGACCAGACATCCCCGGTTTCAGGGGACAGTCCCCAGATTGAGGACACTGTCCCCGGACTAAATCTGTCCTTGGTTTTGTCCCCAGATTGGATTTGGACAGGGGCCCAGGCAATTTCAAAGACAGTTAGTGCAGAATTAAAAAAAAAAAAAATCTGAATTACACAACCCCTCTCCTACTTGCTTAGGGGGTGTATTTTTTCCATTATCTGTGCTCCTTAATAATGATCATGCGCTGGTCGGAGCGGAGGGACTATTTCTTCAGTGTCGGGCACATCGCATGTTATTCTGCCTTTGCTCAAGTCCCGGCCAGCCACCTGCCTGCCTATCTCGTTGCCTTCCCGGCGGAGTGATCTTCCTCCGCTCCCCACCCAGTAGTAGCCTGGGCCCAGCGAGTAAAACATGAGAGGCTATGAGGTGGGTGGCGGAGACAACAGGCAGAGAGAGGCAGCTGAACTCAGCTGATAGTGTCCAGCAGCAGGAGCAAAGGGGAAGTGGTTCCAATCATGGGGCTGCCAAGTACCTTCAAGGCTTCAACCAGGTGTGTTTTGTGAGTGTCTGTGAATAGACTACATTGCACTGTGTCTGTCTCTCTGGCATAATGGATGGTATCATAACTCACAGGCAGCAGGCACGCTATCATGGCTCTAGCTGGCAGTGCACGGTCACAGTGTGTCCCATCGCATGGCTGCTGGGTGCTGATTTTGTTAACCTATTGGTCATAAGTATCAGCACCCAGCAGCTATGTTATGTTACACACTGTGACAGTACATTGCCAGCCGGAGCCATGATAGAGTATCTGCTGCCTGTGTGTTATCATAATGCTGATGATCTTAACCAGTTGCTGACCGCCCCATAGCAGATTTACTGCTACAGGGCAGTCATGCTGCACAGGATCAAGCATATATATGTGATCCTGCATTTCTGGATATCGGGGCCGATCAGCGAGTCCGTACCGGCCGATCGTTCTGTACACAGGCAGAATGGAGGTCTGCCTATGTAAACAAGGCAGATCGCCATTTTGTCAGTATGAAAGACATTGATCCTGTGTTCCTGCAAATCAGGGACAGGGATCTATGACTTCCCTTAGTGAAAGCACCTCCCCCACAGTGAGAAAACACTGGTTAGGCACACATTCAACCCTTTGATTTAACTAGATGTTAACCCCTTCCCAGCCAGTGTCATTAGTACAGTAACAGTGCATATTTTTAACACTGATTACTGTATTAGTGTCACTGGTCCCCGCAAAGTGTCAAAAGTGTCACTTAGTGTCAGATTTGTTCAATATCCCAGTCCCGCTATAAGTCGCTGATTGCCGCCATTACTAGTAAAAAAAATATGTCCCCGGATTTCTTTTTAAAAATCTGTCACCTTATACTACACTGCCTGTATATACTCTATCTACAATGTATACTGTATACTACACTGCCTACACGCCACTAACTAAACTGCCTAACCTCTCTCTATCCCTGTTATTATGCACTATATACAGCCCCTGTGCGAGCGGCCTTATATAGTGTGCTGTGTGGACTTCACCTCCTGAACCATGATTGGCCAAAGGCACTCTGCCTTTGGCCAATCATGGCTCTCACAGCAGAGCACGCTATGATTGGCCAAAGCATGCAAGTCATGTGCATGCTTTGGCCAATCAGCGAGCGGCATTTCCCCGCTGTCTCGCACTGCATTAAGGGGCACTCGAATTTGACGCGAATTCCCCATAATGTTCGAGATTCGGCGAACATCCGATGTGTGAGTCGAATGGCACATCTCTACATACAGTATCTCACAAAAGTGAGTACACCCCTCACTTTTTATAAATATTTTATTATATCTTTTCATGTGACAATACTGAAGAAATTACACTTTGCTACTATGTAGTGAGTGTATAGCTTGTATAACAGTGTAAATTTGCTGTCCCCTCAAAATAACTCAACACACAGCCATTAACTACTTCAATACCATGCACTTTCCCCCCTTCCCACCCAGAACAATTTTCATACGGCGTGTGGGAAGTGCTTAATGTCTAAACCACTGGAAACAAAAGTGAGTACACCCCAAGTAAAAGTGTCCAAATTGGGCCTAAGTGTCAATATTTTGTGTAGTCACCATTATTTTCCAGCACAGACTTAACCTTCTTGGGCATGGAGTTCACCAAAGCTTCACAGGTTACCACTGGAGTCCTCTTCCACTCCTCCATGGCGACACCATGGAGCTGGTGGATGTTAGAGACCTTGCCCTCCTCCACCTAAGACCATACAGCGGTATAACAGGACAGGTTCCACTTAGAACAGGCCTCGCCATGGTCAATCAAAGAAGTTGAGTGCACATGCTCAGCGGCATATCCAGAGGTTGTCTTTGGGAAATAGACGTATGAGTGCTGCCAACATTGCTGCAGAGTTTGAAGGGGTGAGGGGTTAGCTTGTCCGTGCTCAGACCATACACTGCACACGGCATCAAATTGGTCTGCATGACTGTAATCTCAGAAGGAAGCCTCTTCTAAAGATGATGCACAAGAAAGCCCGCAAACAGTTTGCTGAAGACAAGCAGATTAAGGACATGGATTACTGGAACCATGTCCTGTGCTCTGATGAGACCAAGATAAACTTATTTGGTTCAGATGGTGTCAAGTGTGTGGTGGCAACCAGGTGAGGAGTACAAAGACAAGTGTGTCTTGCCTACAGTCAAGCATGGTGGTGGGAGTGTCATGGTCTGGGATTACATGAGTGCTGCCAGCACTGGGGAGCTACATTTCATTGAGGGAACCATGAATGCCAACACTACTGTGACATACTGAAGCAGAGCATTATCCCATCCCTTCAGAAACTGGGCCGCAGGGCAGTATTCCAACATGATAAGGACCCCAAACACACCTCCAAGACAACCACTGCCTTGCTAAAGAAGCTGAGGGTAAGGGTGATGGACTGACCAAGCACGTCTCCAGACCTAAACCCTATTGAATATCTGTGTGGAATCCTCAAACCGAAGGTGGAGGAGCTTAAGGTCTCTAACATCCACCAGCTCCGTGATGTCGTCATGGAGGATTAGAAGAGAACTCCAGTGGCAGCTTGTAAAGCTCTGGTGAACTCCATGCCCAAGAGAGTTAAGGCAGTGCTGGAAAATAATGGTGGCCACACAAAATTTTGACACTTTGGGCCCAGTTTGGACATTTTCATTTAGGGGTGTACTCACTTTTGTTGCCAGCAGTTTAGACATTAATGGCTGTGTGTTGAGTTATTTTGAGGGGACAGCAAATTTACACTGTTATACAAGCTGTACACTCACTACTTTACATTGTAGCAAAGTGTCATTTCTTCAGTGTTGTCACATGAAAAGATAGAATAAAATATTTACAAAAATGTGAGGGGTGTACTCACTTTTGTGAGATACTGTATATATACTGTACTGTGTGTATATATATATATATTTATATATTCTTACACTGCCTGCACTGACTCTATATACTCTATCTACACTGTATACTACACTGCATATATATATACTGTATATATTGTGAAAGAAGGAGGCTCTGTCACTGTAAGTATATAGGAAAATGTGACACAGCATTCGCATTGAGGGTTAATGCAAGGTTCAGAACTATCATTTCTGAGTGGAGAAGGCTGTGTTTTTGGCTTTCTCCTGATCCTGTAGTTCTGAATCCTGTGTCGGGGTTTTGCTAGGCTCCTGCAACCTGGCTGACTACACAGGTATGCAGGGTCATTTTATACTCAGGTCTGAGAATTGCTCATTTTGGACACAACTTACAGTTTGGAGACTACTCCCAGTGAGGTCTCACCTGGGTCAGAAGGCCCAGCCAGAAGCCAAGGGACAGAGGTCTCATTGAGGGGTCAGAGGACCCAGCCAGAAGCCAGGAGACAGCAGATTTCGGTTCCCAGGAGTCAGGTCAGCTCCTATCAGGGGTGTCAGTAGAAATCCTTAGGCCAGAGGTGGGCCATGCAGCGGGGTGCTGCGACTGAAGGCTAGAGAGCCAAGTGTTCTGTGAGAGCTGGATGACACAGTCAAAAGGCACACCGATGCACTTATTGTAGCTGCATTGTCTCAAATATACAGTACTTACTTTACAACATTTTCAATTGGTAGCAATATTAGACTAATTGACAACATCATCTGTAGGTTTCTATTCCTAGATTGTGATGTCTGTTATCAATCATGCATCAACAATGAGTTGAGACTTAGTTCATCTCAGTGTAGCCATGTGCCCCCTTGGGATGGGTGGTAGTTGTGGTCCACCTACCTGCTGCCCTCAATCACACGATTTTCTACACACCCAGTGTCACTGAACAAGCCAGTACTTTGTTTTGTTGTTTTATTTGGGGAATAAACTTGGATAGGGATAGGGATGACTGTGGGATGCCCGAAGATCAATCATGGGACCTTCTATATACACCGACCGTATATACACTCCTTCCTCCAGCACATACACTTGCTGACCTTTACTCTTCTCCTTACTCTCTCCTGCACATACACTTGCTGTTCCAGGCCTGAATGGAAATTTATCAGACCTTGTCAGGAAAGAACTGTGACTCCAAGGACTGTACGTGGGTGCACATAGCTTTTGCGTGCGCCTGTGCGCGTGTGCGTGTGCGTGTACGTGTGCGCCGGTATTGGCGCCAAACGGCCTATTTAAGCCAGCAGCACCCTGCAGCAAGTGCTGTCCTGTCTACAGCGTATCCGTGTTCCTGAGTGACCTGTTCATCTGACTTCCTGTTTCCTGTGACCCGGCTTGTATACTTCTCACCACCTTCTTCCTGCACCGACCCCGGCTTGTGACCCCCGACTACTCTCTGCCTGCTGCTCTGCACCTCGTAACCCGTCTCCTGACAACCCGGCTTGTGACCCCGACTACTCTCTGCCTACTCCCTCAGTCCTGCACTGCCCGCCTCCTGACAACCCGGCCTGCCTCTGATCATCCCTCTACCTATTGCACGGGCACCCGACTCCTCTGCCGGTGACAACTAGTGGCCAACAGTAACCTTCGCACCATCTGCAGCAAGACTCCTGCATCAGCACCAGCCACCTTGTCAAGCCCTTGTGCCACCCTGTACTCCCGGACTCCCTGTCCCCACTTCCAGGGATCCGCAAGTCGGGATAGTAAGAGAGGTTGTTCCCTGCACAACAGACTCCACCACCAGGTACGTGACAGACCTCCATGACACTTCCTCTTCCACCGCAGCTAGCACATGGTGAGGCCTGTTCTTACTGTTAGCAGGACCTTTGGACCACCCGTTGTGGGCAAGGGTCACAAACTCCCAGTTGTGAACCCATGCACCGTCAATTGTGTAGCTAAGTATGTTGGTGCTAGCTGGGCATCGGATGAACTACATCTCCCAGCCCATCCATCTTCCAGGCCCCTCCGGCCTGCCTCACTGTCCAGTGGCCTTCCTTCCCTGCTTGGTTTCTCCAACCTCTACAGACTGTCCACTGTCTTCTCCCAGCTTGTCTCAGCCTTCACATGCAACTCCCAGGGGCTGACACTCACCGACACCGGTGGATCCTTTAAAGAGTCCTCTATGTAGCCTCTTTGCTGCTCTCCTGCTCCCTTGTGCCGCTCCAGGAACCAACTCCTCTTCCTGGCTGCACCCGAGCCACCAGGCCTCAAGGTCCCCCCCCCCAGACTGGGGGCTCCCTTCCCAGATGAGGCCTCCGCAGCCCCTCTGCTACATCTCCCTCCTCCACCTGACACTCTCATCCCCCCTGCTGGGCAGATCACAGCATTTAAGGAGGCCTGCCCCCCGCTAGTCCAGGATGGGGATTGGTTAACATAATTCAGAAAGTCACACCTCCTCATGCATCCCATTTTTCAGAACCTTCTGGCCCCAAAGAGGAGAAGTATCGAAGACGTGTTCCTTCCTGCAATCTCCAGCCCTCCCTGAACCACTCCCCAGCCCAGATCAAAACAATCAGGCCTGCACTCATTGTCAGGCCTGACTAGATTTTACCTCTCCTAACAAAAACCCACTACAAAAACACACCTATCACTATGGGGGCGCTATACTAGTATAGATGACTAGATGGAAAAACAAATTTATATATTGTCATACACACAAAATGTGATGGGATGATAAATGCATTCTATGGGATACCGTGGCAGCTGGTGGTATATTTTTGGGGGGGCGGGAAACAATGCACCCACAGACAACCGCACCCACCCCCCAGTCAGTTGCTCCGCACTTACCCCACCTATGGCGCTTGCCTCGCTATTGCTACACAACTAGGTGGGCTTGGGCGCAGTGCCCGAGCCCACCCTCTTTTGAAGCTTATTAGAGCCCCTGGCTCTAATCACGTGCTTCAAAAAAAAAAACATTGGAATCCATGCGTCTGGCGCCCCACATGTAGATTAGGGGGCCACACGCATGGATATGGGGGCGGTGCCCCTGTGCCCTGCATTACGGTCCGCCTCTGGTCGGATATATGTTTTCAGAGATTTTCATAAATTAGGATTCTTTTTGCACCTTTTTTTTTTGTTTTGTTTTGTTTTTTCTTTTTTTGCAAATTCTATATTTAAAATATCCAGCATCCAAAAAGGCATAAAAATGAGATGACAACAGTCATAAATAGTGTCATACAAATGCCACAAATTGTTAGATACTAATCTGAGCATATACCAGCAATAACTCTTTAATAAAACTGCAGTATCAAGAAATTAAATTAACCAATGGAAATAGTCAATCACAATTACATATAGTAAGGACAGCTTCCTTGTCTGTGTCGCTCAACTGACCCATGTGGCAACAGTTGGTCACCTAAACCTTTTGTGTGTTGGGTAGGTGCAAGAGAAGTAATGTGAGCAAGGCGTAGTAGATAGATAAGAAGAACATAAGGCTGGCCGTATACCTGTCGAATTCTGAACAATTTTTTGTTTGAAAATCGAACCTTTGAATAATCGTTCGATTTTCGACCATTAGTGAGACCTCAACAACAGCGGATTTTCATGTGGCCATCTAATTTGAGTGATTGGGCATGTTGGAAATTTTTTGAAAGACAAACTAATTTCTAATTAATGATGGGAAAATCGTGCGAGAAATATAATCGAAAAAGAAATGTGCATAAGCTGTGGCCTGGAAAGAAAAGAAGATTCTACATTTTTTTTCTGTAACAACATGAGGTGAAATTTAAGACTTGGCTGGTCGAATTTCGAAATCAATGGTGGCACCATCGGATTACAAAACGCAATAAATTTTCATTTTCGATTGACAAATCATTCAGAATTCGACCCATGTATGGCCTGCATAAGGGTGAGGGTTAGGGGAAAAAAAGGAGGAACAACAGAAGTTTGTACATACAATAGTAAAATTGATTGCCAGTAGCTTTAAGTGGATTAACAAATGGTCTCTTGCACCATCTAATGGAGCAAGAAGGGTAATGAAGACAAACAGTAAAGCATTAAACTATAATTTAAAATTGTTCTGCACTTGTCTGACAATTAGTATATATGAAAACTGTATTAATAAATATACTAGAAGAAAATGATACATTAAGCTCTAGAAGAAAATAGTTTCATGCTTTAACGTGTTTGTTATACCATGTCAACCAAGGATCCAATGATTGTTTAACCTTAAGGTAAGTGTGTCAGAGGACAGTAAGAGTTCATATGTGTGATGTGTTTGAATCATCCGAATGACATTGAGTAAAGTTGGGAAAAGGGTAGATTTTTTAGAGTTTGGTAATATGTAGTCTCGCTGATAAGAGTAATTTGTTTTATGATAGCAGTGAGGAATCGAGTCAATGGACAGGTTAAGCAGCGCCAACCCAGGGTAAGGAAGTGATATCAATCTGGGTAATCTGAGTGAGGAGTGCAAATATTTCTGACCAGTATCCCCTTAGGCAGGGGCAGTCCCAAAGGATATGAATCAGGGACCCTAAGGCCCCACAGCCTCTCCAGCAATCTAGGGAAGAAAGGCCCTGGAATTTCGCTATTCTTAAGGAGTTAAGTTCTGCAATGTGTCAGGTTCTGGGTCACTTCCCCAAATGAGGTACAGCAGGTTGCCCTATATATGGAGTTCAGAACCACTCTCTATTGTTGGGGAGAGTGGTTCTGGCCTAGGTCCGCGTCCCATTCAATGAATGGGTGAAAGTTATCAAAACTGTTTTCTCTTGTAGAATGTTGTAGAATATTGATATTCCTTTAGTACCTTGGGTGTGGGGTGAGATATATGACTTGGCCTTTATGGGAGCTTGAAGATGGGGGTTATGCTTAAGGCAGTGAACAATTTGTATGTAGCAATAAATGTTATAGTGTATTATTGCCAACTCAACCTGCAATTGAGAAAAAGATGTAATATTCTCCCTGGTGTATAAATTGTGTAAGTGTAGGGAAGCATTTTAGGTGCAGTAAGTAAGCTGGATGTCTAGGAACAGAAGTTACAAGCTAGTGATTGGAAGTTTGAGAGGCATAGCAGGTGTTTCTGTCCATTTGGTAGCTAAGAACCTGCGCCATTCCAAAATTGCTGCTTTAATAGTGGGAGGGAAATAAGGAGCAATCACACTAGTGGGGCTAGTGCTGGATAGCCAAAGTTCTAAATTGCAGCCTGGAACTACAAGGCATTCTAGATCCCTCCACTGGGTAGAGAGCAGTGGCGTACCAACAGGAGGGTGGGGGGCAGTCCGCTCCAGGTGCTGCACATTGGGGGGGGTGTCAGGCCAGCAATGCTTAGGACTGTCAGGCCAGTGCCGCTTATTCACTGGGGGTATCTGGTTTGGCACCTGGCAGTTGCACACAATAAGTGTGCCTCTGCCAGTTACATGTATTTCTGTCTGGTGCTGGCCGTCGCCCATTTTGCAGAGGAGGGGCCTGGCCACCCAGGGGAGCAGAGGGAGGAGGATTCTTCCGGGTTCTGGGCCACAGTGCCCGGAGACGCTACACATGATTTCACTTTATGGCGACGTCAGGCTGGAGTAGTTCTTGGATGTGTTTTCGGTAAAGAGTTCAGTCAGCTGCCATCGACTGGGAGTTTGAATAGGTGTGAGCTCCTGGGAATTTGGTGGGTATACACTGTGCGTACAGTGACAGTGAACAGCGCCTCAGCCCCTCTGCCATCTTGGGTGGGGAGGGGTGGACAGAGGTCCAGCAGAGCAACCCAAGCTCCCTGGTTTTTTTCTTAACCCGATATAATGGCTTAACAATTTTTAGAGTGATGTGAGGTACAATTTGGGAATACAAATGGGGAGGGTGGGAAAAAAGTATAGTAGCTGAGGTAAGATATTCATTTTGAATGCTGCTAGTCAGTGTGACCAAGAAAATTCATGTTAGGTTAAGTTAAGTTAGTTACATAGTTAGTCTGTTTGAAAAAAAGGTCCATCCAGTTCAACCAATAGAATGGAAAAAAAAAATGATACAATCCAACAGTATATACACAACATGATGTGAGTGTTACGTCAGGTTTATATTTTTTAAAAGCTCTTTTCTTACTATTTATAGTTTTTTAGTTTTTATAACTTTGGCCATGAGCCACATAGATTTTTTTTAGCCTTTTAAACGTATTGCCCATGGGAATATATTTTGCAGTGTGTCCACATTCAGTGTTTTTGAAGAACTTGCATTTCTGTTCTGTGTTCATGGATGCCAATATAACCCTCCAGTCTAAGTTTTGGAGAGCAGCCCTGTTCTTTGGAAAACTTGCTCTCTTAAAGTTAAGTGTTTTTATCTTTTCAGTATGTGTTTGTTGCTTACAACCTACATTAAATTAAGTTTTTGATGGAAGGGAATAATGTTCTCCTTAAATAGCCCTTCTGCAGTATTACTTAGAGTGATTCCAAGATATGAGATTAAATTGTAGGCTCTAACTGATTCCTACTATATTTAAAGCGGTTGTATGCTCTCCTAAAGAATTCCCACTAATACAATTACTTTATTCCTTGACCCATAAAAATGCAGACCACCATATTTATATATAAATTAGACTTATCTTACTGTGTAAAAAAGAGGTTTGATATCGCTCCGTCCCTGCAGATCACCGGCGCCATTATAAGTGTGGGCTTCCGAGTCATGTGTACGATTTATTTCCATCCTCACTTCCTATAGATGGCCGTAATCCCGCGCCTGTGCATTATGTTTGGCATTATGTTGTCCTCTGCTGGACGAGATACCGCAAGCTTGCTGGGGCTGACATCCACAATAGGAAATGACGCAGCCCCGGCATCCGCCCTGCATTTTTCCGGCGGACTTGAGGCCTGCCAGAAAATGCGGCTATTCTGCGCATGCGCGTGATTACGTCACTAGAAAAAAACAATCAATAACAGGGAAACGACGAAGGTAGGAACTCTTTGAAACATCGCTAATGATTCTGCTTGCAATCATGGATTATATGGAAGAAAGTGATTACATTGAGTAGACAACCACTTTAAGTGTATTGTATTTGTACTGTCTACCCTCAAGTTGTAAAGCGCTGCATAAACTGTTGGCACTATATAAATCCTGTATAATAATAATAATAATAATAATAAGATAACTGTATCAGCCCAAAGGAATGTATATAGATTGAACAATAAGTTCCTTGAAGTACCGTTGATATCTAATATACAAAATTGTTCTCCCAAACCGGGGGGAACCAGCACGGTTATTGCAGAAGGAAGGGCAATAACTACAGTATGTGATGAAAAACTCATATAAATTTTATTAAATTACTAAAAAGCTGTGCAAAAACAGCCAAGATGTACAAAACCATCAGTATCAATATGATTAAGATAACAGCAAGTATCTGGGCTGACCCAGGAAGACGAAGTCTCCCTGTGGTCAGTACCTGACATGCACAACACAGACACTACACACAAGGGGGAGACAAACACACAAACAAATTGGAAAGATGTCAAAACGTCCCAATGCTCAATGATCAGCAATTAGGAGGGGGGCCACTGGAATAAGCTATTGTCACAGTAGATAACTGGATAGTCACTCCAATCCGGGTGTGTTGCGTAGACGTCCAGATGAAGCAAAGTGAATACGCATAGCGAAACGCGTTGACGTCATACGTCTCATCACACGTCCCATGACGCATGGGGAGCCACCCACTCACTGGACTCACGGCTGCTCCAATCCAAGGCGATCTCCATAGCGAGGGCTGAACAGCAGCGTGTCTAGCTGCCTAGAGGATCTGCGAGCGTCCCCACACACCCGGAAGTAGCGGCATAGTCCGCACATTTTATACAGGAGATTTGCCTCTGTTATCTGTTATACCCGGGCAGTAAAGGATTCCAGCAAGAATACCACAGCGGGCCTCACGCATCAAAGGAAGGACAGTCCATCACCATCACAGTGATTATATCGAGGTCTGGAGGAAAGAGTGAGTAAAAACTGTGGACATAAATATAGTTGCTTGCAACTCTGCTCACCTTTCTTTCTACGCATACATTGACCTGTTGACACCACCTTCCTCTTTATACAACATAGCTATACAGATTACTGCTGAGGAATGCATTCATTCAATCTAGCATATCCATCCTATTGAGCAATCCCAACACCCTCGTGTTGGGTTCAACCCGGCCCCTGTTGGTGTCTCTCAGACCTCTTCCTCAACACACCCGGATTGGAGTGACTATCCAGTTATCTACTGTGACAATAGCTTATTCCAGTGGCCCCCCTCCTAATTGCTGATCATTGAGCATTGGGACGTTTTGACATCTTTCCAATTTGTTTGTGTGTTTGTCTCCCCCTTGTGTGTAGTGTCTGTGTTGTGCATGTCAGGTACTGACCACAGGGAGACTTCGTCTTCCTGGGTCAGCCCAGATACTTGCTGTTATCTTAATCATATTGATACTGATGGTTTTGTACATCTTGGCTGTTTTTGCACAGCTTTTTAGCAATTTAATAAAATTTATATGAGTTTTTCATCACATACTGTAGTTATTGCCCTTCCTTCTGCAATAACCGTGCTGGTTCCCCCCGGTTTGGGAGAACAATTTTGTATATGCAGTTTTCTTTGGTTAAAGAAGGACACCCACACTATGGTGAGCGGCACTACAATATGATGTTCTAGACTAGTAGGACCTATCCAAACCTGTCAATAGTTCTCTTTGTTCTTTCACCGTTGATATCTAAGTCTAGGATATGAGATTTAGAGGCATTGCCCTTATAGTGGGACATGTAGCTAAACCTCTGGAGGACAGGCTGATCCACAGCCAGGGAAGAATGTGGGTTGGTGAGCAGTAAAATAACATCATTAGCATACAGGTTAATGTAATGTTCCAAATCACCCATTTGGAAACCTGTTATAGACAAATTAGATCTGATGTATTCAGCTAAAGCTTCTATGACCAAATTGAATATTAACAGGGATAGGGGGCAACCTTGTCTGGTCCCTTTTGTGATCTGGAAAAATGTAAACAACATTTCTGTAACGTATACTTGTGCCGAAGGATTTGATGAGTAAAGAGCCATAATGGCTGAAAGGATTCTGTCCCGAAAGCCAAACTTACCAAGCATGGCTCGCAAGTATAACCATCGCACTCTGTTGAATGCCTTCTCTGTGTCCAATGAGATAAGCAGAGAAGGCGTTCTTGTCAGTCTGGCCACGTTCACTGTATTAATCAGCCTTCTAGTAGCGTCTGAAGTTTGCTGCTCTTTAATAAAACATCCTTTGTAAAAGCAATAGACACATGACAGGTACTCTTTATGGAGGGATCTAGGGTCTGTAAGACCCCAAATTTCTCCTCTGCCCTTAAAAGCATTCAGAACAACAAGACCAATGTTTTTTAATACTTTCGATTTTTTAACCACTTGCCAACCGCCGATCGGCATTTGACGGCGGCAAAGTGGTTAGTTCCCGCAAAACGCAGTCATACGATGGCGGCTGCGGGAACGAGTTTAGTGAGCGTGCGCGTGCCGCCGGAGGCGCACCCGCGCGCTCACTGTGTTCGGGGAGGGCCAGGGAGCATGTGCGGCGGCTTCGATTGCCGCCGGCTACCCGCGATGGCCCCCCCGGAGCGAAGGAGCGGAGGTCCGTGTATGTAAACACGGACCTCCGCTCTGTGTGAGGGGGAAGGGCTGTGATCACAGCCTTCCTGTACGTGAAGGCTGTGACCACTTCCCTTCCCCAGATAGTGCAGTCCCCATACAGTTAGAACACGCCCAGGGAACATAGTTAACCCTTAGAGCGCCCCCTGCAGGTTAACCCCTTCACTGCCAATGGTATTTACACAGTAATCAGTGCATTTTTATAGCACTGATCGCTGTATAAATGCCAATGGTCCCAAAAAAGTGTCAAAATGGTCCGACATGTCCGCTGAAATAATCGCAGTACCGCAAAAAATCGCAGATCTCCGCCATTACTAATAAAAAAAAAATAACAAAATAAAAACCCCAAACATGAATTCTCATCATCCGTAAACGTGACCACTTTTGCGCAAACCAATCAATAAACGCCGATTGCGATTTTTTTTATCGCAAATATGAGGAAGAATATAAATCGGGCAAAAACTGTGAAAAAAATGTTTTTTTATATTTTTTTTTTGGATTTGTATATTAGGAAAAAGTAAGAAATTTGGTTTTTTTTGCAAAATTGTTGCTCTTCTTTTGTTTATAGCAGCGATCAGAAATGACGCAGCAGTGATCAAATACCACCAAAAGAAAGCTCTATTTGTGGGAAAAAAAGGACGCAAATTTCGTTTGGGTACAACGTCGCACGACCGCGCAATTGTCCGTTAAAGCGACGTAGCGCCGAATCGCAAAAAGGGCTCCGGTCCTAAAGCTGGAAATCCTTCCGGGGCTGAAGTGGTTAAAAATGGCACAGTTGACATGGTACAACCAAGTCAAACAACGTACTAGGTACGTGATTTGGCAGCAAGTGGATAATCACCTCTTACTGGAAGAATTGCATTCTGCATATGATAGATTTCTTTGAGGCAAAGGCTCTCTTCAAGTTAAAGTTACCAGATTTATTTTCAAAATGAAATCCAGGGAAACTCTACGGACCACGCATACATTTTAACCACAACCACAAAAGCACACCTCTTTTAGCCCCACCCCCATTTTTAACATGCTCTGCAACAATTAGTCACATGCCTTGGGCAGTATATGTAGACAAATGATGCAGTGCATGTATTGCACCCTACTGAATTGTGAATGTGGCCAAATTGTGGTAGCACTGGAGGGGTCTTAAAGGGTATGGTTAAATAAAATCTAAGTTTACTCAAGAATAAGTAACACACAGAGTACAAGGGTCAAAAGTGCGTAATGCATGCAGTGAAGGATCAGTAGTGTGTAATACACAGATTGCACATGTTAGGAATAAGTAAGAGTGTGCAGGGGTTAGGAGTAAATAAAGCACATTTTTCAGGGGTCAGGAACAAGTGACACACAGAGAACAGGGGTCAAGAGTGTATAGGATATGATTTGCAAGAGTCTGGAGTAAGTAATGCTAGAAAGTAGTGTATTATGTGTCTAGCACATGGCGTTCACTTGCAGCTTGCCACCCATGAAACCTTTGCGAACTTTGACTTGGAATTTGAGACCAAGGCAGCCTTAGACACTATTAGTAATAAATGTTCCTATTTTTACAAACATTTTTTTATAGTTGGCGGCACTGATCAGTATATACTGAAGGTGGGGAAGTCCTCCTGCTGTCAGAATGCAATGGCTCAGAAAGAGGATTCCCCATCCACATCGAATGTGTGGATGGGGAAATTGGTTCAGTTTAACTCACTAGTTTGAGGAAAAAAATCCATCTATGGCCTGCCTTACAGTTTGCCTTTTGAATAGAATTAGCATAGGAAGAGTCTGCCAATTCTATCAGTCTTGATGACTTCCCTTTTAATGTGTAAATGGACTGTTACTAACCATGTATGAAACAAGATTTCCTTCAAAGAAGGAAAGAGGTGTATGGCGCTCACCTGATCATTAAACTCCTACTGCTTCTAAGACTGGGTGAATACAAATATGTGCTTAATCCTTTAAAACAAGTATAAACCTCCACAGGCAAAGTAGTGATATAATGGTTACTTTGTAACCCACACAAGTGTTGTTGCTTCAATACAAATAAATAATCAAAAAAATATAAAATATAAAAAATAAATAATCAAAAAAATATAAATATAAAATATAAAAAATAAAAAATCAGTGCAAGTGTTTTTAGGTTATGCAGCCCACCTCAATCGCAAATGGTCGCAGCCACCTGAGATCAACACATGAAACAAAAATTTACTTCAGAGAAGGAAAGAGGTGTATGGCGCTCACCTGACCCTTAGACTCTTACTACTTCTAAGAATGGGTTAATGGAAATATGTGCTTAATCCTTTAGAACAAATATAAACATCCACAAACAAAGTAGTGATACAATGGTTACTTAGTAACCCACACAGATAATGTTACTTCTATATCCCAAAGTTCTGATCTCAAAAGCAGAATCAAAGGAAACAAAGTATCCTTTTAAAGTTCCCTGTTGTTTGTCTTCATCTGCTCACCACTCACAGATGAGGGAAGTTCCTTTCTTACTCTTCAGACTGATTTTACAGCTCTCACCGTCAATCCGCTCACCTCATGCAAAGTAATAAAAGCTCACATAGCGTAACATCGTTTAGCTAATGCCAGAGAATGCTAAAAAATGAATGTATTTACACTCACGTTTGCTGGTGCCACTTGATCGGCACAGATCGTCTCAGCATGTGCGGATTACTAAATATGTGTCTCCACAGCGTGCGCTCCACACCTACAGGAAATCAGAGCCATCTAGCACTCAGGCTGGAAGTGACTTCAGACACGGGCGTTGCTTCTATGCATTTCATGTTCTAGTGTGAACACATCATCAGGAAGTGCAACAGAACAGAACAGAACTAGTGCACTTCCTGATGATGTGTTCACACTAGAACACGAAATGCATAGAAGCAACGCCCGTGTCTGAAGTCACTTCCAGCCTGAGAGCTAGATGGCTCTGATTTCCTGTAGGTGTGGAGCGCACGCTGTGGAGCGCACCAAGTGATCCAGTCCAGCCCTCGTGCCCCCCTGTGCTCCTGAACTCCCTGTTTGCACTATTAGGGATTCTCGAACCAGGGCCGCAAGAGGAGGTGAACCCCTGCATAAGTCAGACTCATCTGCCAGGTACGTGACAGCAACCGACAGCCATGCCCGAGTCTGTGCAGGGGACCTCTCCTATGGACGAGCTGTGCGTGCACCTTGCAGGGCTCACCTGAGCCATCCAGACCCTACAGGATGACTACACCCGTCTGGAAGAAAGAGTACAGGAACTCGCTACTTCAGTACCGAGCGGATTGGGCTCTCCAGATACCCGCACCGTGGTCACACTGTCGAATGAACCCCAGGTGCCCAGGCCTGAACGCTTTTTAGGAGACCGGGGGAAGTTCTGGGCTTTCCGCACCTCTTGTGACTTGTATTTTGCACTTCAGCCCTTTCTCGCTGGAAGCCACCAAAGTGGGGTTTGTGATCTCTCTCCTTCGGGAAGGTCCACAAGTCTGGACCCAAAGCCTCCTGGAGCGGAAAGCCCCTGAGACCACCAGACTGCACCAGTTCTTCCAGGCAATGGCCCAATTGTATGAAGATCCCTACCAGGCTTATACAGCGGAGGCAGCCCTCAATGCCCTGCAGCAGGGCCATCGCCCAGCGGAGGAGTATGTGTTGGAGTTCCGGCGGTGGAGTGCGGACAATGCCTGGGACAATGCAGCCCTCAGCTACCAATTTCGGTTGGGACTCTTGGAGTCGCTCAAGGATGAGCTCGCTCGTGTCGGGGTCCCGCACACCATTGACGCCCTGGTCAATCTGGCCATCCAGATTGATCGCCATCTGAGAGATCCGCCAGGCCAGGCCGCCCAACCAAGACACCACCCGGAGTCTCCAGCTACCCGGTCCCTAGCCCAGCTGCCTCCTCTCCGAACCAATCAGGATCCATGCAAACCAGGCTTCCATGCCCGCCTCTTACTCCCGATGAGCGCCTGAGACGCATCTCCCAGAACTTGTGCCTATATTGTGGGGGACCAGGGCACCTGATAAGGAACTGCCCCACCAAGGCGGTTAGAGGCACCACCAACTCCACAGATGGCCTGATGTACTTGCCTAGCGACAAGGCCCACCTGGTGCTTCCGGTCTCCCTCCAGCTCCCCAGTGGGACCATCCCGGTGCAGGCTATCCTCAATTCAGGCGCATGTAGCTGCTTCATGGACCTTGCCTTCACAGCGCATCACCAGGTCCCGCTCCGACATAAAGAACATCCCATGGTCGTCCGGCTAGCTGATGGGTCGAACATCAAATTGGGCACGGTCACCCAGGAGACCACCCCTGTGTTCACCACCACCAAAGGGGGACACGCCGAGTTTCTGTTGCTGGACGCCATTGTGTCCCCTCTGTACCCAATCATTTTGGGCCTCCCCTGGCTCCGGACTCACAATCCCCAGATTGACTGGGCAACGGGCAAAGTGGCGTTCTCCTCCTCCTACTGCTTCCAGCATTGCCTGCCTCAGCAGCCAGAGAACCCCTCAGCTGTGCTCAGCCTGGATTTAGACGTCGATCCAGAATCCCATGCTGTTGTTCCTGCAACCTACCATGAGTACCTGGACGTTTTCAGTAAGAAGGAGGCTGACGTCCTCCCTCCGCATCGGTCCTACGATTGTCCGATTGACCTCCTACCGAGAGCAGAGGTTCCGTTCAACTGGATATTTCCCCTGTCTGAAGTGGAATTAGGCTTCATCCGGTCATCCACCTCACCGGCCGGGGCTGGAATCTTCTTTGTAGAAAAGAAGGATCATTCCCTCCGGCCTTGTATAGAATATCAGATCACTACCAAGAACCGGTATCCGTTGCCCCTGGTCCCAGAGCTCTTCCAGAGACTAGGTACTGCAGCTGTCTTCACTAAGCTGGACTTACGTGGGGCTTACAACCTCATCCGCATCTGTGAAGGGGATGAGTGGAAGACCACCTTCCGGACGTGGTTTCGGACATTATGAATACCTTGTCATGCCCTTCGGGTTGTGTAATGCCCCAGCGACCTTCCAGCACCTACTGAACGATATCTTCCTGGGACTTTTTGGATCAGTTCCTAGTCATATATCTGGATGACATCTTAATTTTCTCTCCCTCTCTGGAAGAGCATCGGAGGCATGACAAGCCTGCTTGCCCGTCTCCGACTGCATGGCCTCTATGCCAAGGCAGAAAAATGTGCCTTTGAATGTGCCAGTATTTCCTTCCTGGGGTTTCATCTTTCTACAGCTGGAATCACCATGGATCCCCAAAAGGTCTCGGCCATCCTGGAGTGGCCCATCCCAGTCGATAGGAAGGGAGTCCAGCGATTTGTTGGGTTTGCAAATTTTTACCGGAAATTTATTAAGGGGTTTTCTGCAGTCATCGCCCCAATAACCCAACTTACTAAGAAGGACTCACAGTTCTGCTGGACTCGTGAGGCCCAAGACACCTTCTCCCAGCTTAAGGAGCTGTTTACATCCGCCCCCATCCTTAAACACCCCGATCCCGCTCTACCATATAGCTTGGAGGTAGATGCTTCTGAAAAGGCAGTGGGAGCCATCCTCTCACAGAGGCGAGGCCCAAAGGCTTCATTCCATCCCATTGCCTTCTTTTCCAGGAAATTATCTCCGCCGGAAAGAAACTATGATGTCGGTGACAGGGAATTGCTGGCAATCAAGTCGGCCTAGGAGGAATGGCGGTACCTTGTGGAAGGGACGGCTCACCAGGTATTAGTTTTTACTGACCATAAAAACCTTGAATACCTGCGTACAGCTAAAAGGTTGAAACCCCGACAGGCAAGGTGGGCACTGTTCTTCAGTCGTTTCCAGCTTCACATCCCCTACAGACCCGGGGCAAAGAATGTTAAGCCGGACGCTCTGTCAAGGATGTTCCATGTCCCAGAGGACATTTCCCCGCCAGATACCATCCTTCCTGCTCACAGTTTCCTGCTTACCCAGGAAGACCTTTTGACCCGAATCCGGAAATCTTGCACTGGCCCTAATGCACCACCGGTCCCTCGATGTACGCTAAGAGAGGGATTATGGTGGTGGGAAAACAGGCTGTACGTCCCCAGGAACTCCGCTCGGTAGTCCTTGGACTCTGCCATGACACCAAGATGGCTGGGCATTTTGGTGGTCTTAAGACAACGGAGCTACTTTCTCTGTCATTCTGGTGGACTCGGCTGAAAGAGGACTGTCAGAGTTACGTGGCCGCCTGTCCTGTTTGCAATAGGAATAAGACAGAGAAATCTAAGGCCTGGGGACTACTTAATCCGCTACCCATCCTGGAACGACCATGGTCCCAGATCGCTATGGATTTTATAGTGGAAATTACCACTATCCGCAGGATGCAATACGATTATGGTGGTTGTGGACTGACTCACAAAAATGGCCCATTTTGTCCCAATGAAGGGCACCCCTTCAGCTACAGAAACCGCAGAAGCTTTCATAAAGGAGGTGGTCCGCTTACATGGAATCCCGACCAACATCGTGTCGGACCAGGGAGTGCAGTTCACTTCCCGCTTCTGGAGGTCTCTGTGCGCTACTTTGGGTATTGAGTTGGCCGTCTCCTTGGCCTACCACCCCCACTCCAATGGGCAGACGGAGAGGACCAACCAGACCCTAGAACAATACTTGCGGTGCTACTCCTCCTACGCTCAGGACGACTGGGTCTCCCTCCTACCCGTAGCTGAGTTTGCCTACAATAACTCTCTCCATACTGCTACCAAGCAGTCTCCTTTCCGGGCGAATCTCGGCTACCACCCTACCTTTCTGCACGACTTGGCCTCAGAGAGCCCCGTACCTGCTATGCAGGGCATGACTCCATTTTTGGAAAAGAACAGCAAGCTCCTGCAGGAGACCCTCGCCCA
Source organism: Glandirana rugosa (assembly GCA_018402905.1). NCBI lineage: Eukaryota > Metazoa > Chordata > Amphibia > Anura > Ranidae > Glandirana > Glandirana rugosa. Next base: position 50,507 of record BLSH010107789.1, read on the forward strand.
AACCCAGGCCGCCAGTAAAAGGAACTTTGACAGAGGGACACGGGGGGAACTGAAGTTGCAAGTTGGTCAACGGGTCTGGCTGTCCACCAAGAACTTGAGACTCTCCTGCCCCTCTAAAAAAATGGGCCCCAGATATAAAGGACCATTTCCTATCAAAAGGAAAATCAACCGAGTAGCTTACGAGCTAAACCTTCCTGCATCTATGCATATTCACCCAGTCTTCCATGTTAATCTGCTGAAACCAACAGTTCGGGACGTCTTCCCAGGGCATAGTACAGTGCCCCCAGAGTCGGTCATGGTGGACAGAGAGGAAGAATTTGAGGTGGAGACTATCCTCGATTGTAGGAAAAGAGGAGGCAGCACTCCTGGTCAAGTGGAAGGGCTACGGCCCCGAAGAGAACTCTTGGGAGCCAGAGGAAAACCTTCATGCAAATGAACTGATCAGTGCTTTCTGGAGGAGACACCCAACTAGGAGAACCCGTTTGGGCATCCGGAGGCTGCCCCTTGGGGGGGGGCAATGTTAGGATCAGCATCTTCTGGCCAATTTGGCCGCCTGTGCGCGCCAAATGGCCCATTTAAGCACACTGCTCCCTGTAGCAGATGCTGTCGGTTCTACAGCGTTCCTGTGACCCCGTGCCTTACTCTGAGAGACTGTTCCTGTGCCTGTGACCCCGGCTTGCCTTGGACTTTGCTGATTTCTGCCTGCCCTGACCCCCAGCCTGTCTACAACTACTCTCTTGCCTGATCCACTTGTACCTCGATGCCCGCACGTTGCCGACCCTGCCTGCACCTGACCACCCGCCTGCCTGCTCCATTTGCACCGCCTAGCCAGCCAGTTGCCGACCCGGACCACGCGACCACTCTTCTGCTCTGCACGAGCTCTAGTGGACAATCATGCACCACCTCCACTTGAGCCTGAGGAAGGATCACGGATGATCCGAACGCGCGCACCTCCCGCACGGCCTCCCGGATGTGACGTTTGTTCGTCCCACGATACCACGCTACCCTGCTGAAGGCTTTGTTCGTGGCTGCACTGGAGACCACCAGCGTACCCACCCCCGGCCTCAGAAAGAGCTGACTATACTCCGGTGACCTGTGGATGATTCCCTTGCCTTGATGCCTGTATTTCAGCTACCTCCGTGAGTGCATATATCACCATGTGTGTCTGTGCCTAATAAACCTACTGATTACACTTAGAGGCGCTGCTGTTTTTTCCTTCTCATTACTACAGAGTGCCTTCCTGCTCAGCTCAGTTGGCTGCCTACCTCTCATTTTACCTTCAACATTGGACTGAATGGAAATTTATGGGACTTTTATTATTCTTCTTGTATTAATATTTTTATCATGGATTTAATATTAGTGTTTCCTACACTACTTTTCCCCAGACATATACATTTATTTCAGTCTCGGGTATGGCCAATCTAGCATGTGAGCGCAGTGTCTACTTTTAATTGTTTTACCTGACCACCCGCCTGCTTGCTCCATTTGCACCGCCTAGCCAGCCAGTTGCCGACCCGGACCGCACGACTACTCTTCTGCTCCGCACAAGCTCTAATGGACCATCACGCACCACCAAGTGATCCAGTCCAGGCCTCGTGCCCCCCAGTGCTCCTGAACTCCCTGTTTGCACTATTAGGGATTCTCGAACCAGGGCTGCAAGAGAGGTGAACTCCTGCATAAGTCAGACTCGTCCGCCAGGTACGTGACAGTAACACAGGTGGGCAGTAATAAGTAATACATTATTTAGGGGTCAGAAGTAAGTAACACAGAGGTCAGTAATAAGTAATGTACAACCCAAATGTCAGTAGTAATGCAGAGGTCAGTAATAAGTAATGCACAGTTCAGTTGTCAGTTGTCAGTAGTATCGCAGAGGTCAGTAATAAGTAATACACAGTTCAGATGTCAGTAGTAATGCAGAGGTCAGTAATAAGTAATGCACAGTTCAGATGTCAGTGGTAATGCAGAGGTCAGTAATAAGTAATACACAGTTCAGATGTCAGTAGTAACGCAGAGGTCAGTAATAAGTAATGCACAGTTCAGACGTCAGTAGTAACGCAGAGGTCAGTAATAAGTAATACACAGTTCTGATGTCAGTAGTAATGCAGAGGTCAGTAATAAGTAATGCACATTTCAGATGTCAGTGGTAATGCAGAGATCAGTAATAAGTAATGCACAGTTCAGATGTCAGTAGTAACGCAGACGTAAGTAATAAGTAATGCACAGTTCAGATGTCAGTAGTAACGCAGAGGTCAGTATTAAGTAATGCACAGTTCAGATGTCAGTAGTATCGCAGAGGTCAGTAATAAGTAATACACAGTTCAGATGTCAGTAGTAATGCAGAGGTCAGTAATAAGTAATGCACAGTTCAGATGTCAGTGGTAATGCAGAGGTCAGTAATAAGTAATACACAGTTCTGATGTCAGTAGTAACGCAGAGGTCAGTAATAAGTAATACACAGTTCAGATGTCAGTAGTAACGCAGAGGTCAGTAATAAGTAATGCACAGTTCAGATGTCAGTAGTAACGCAGAGGTCAGTAATAAGTAATGCACAGTTCAGATGTCAGTGGTAATGCAGAGGTCAGTAATAAGTAATGCACAGTTCAGATGTCAGTAGTAACGCAGACGTAAGTAATAAGTAATGCACAGTTCAGATGTCAGTAGTAACGCAGAGGTCAGTAATACGAAATGTGCAGTTCAGATGTCAGTAGTAACGCAGAGGTCAGTAATAAGTAATGCACAGTTCAGATGTCAGTAGTAACGCAGAGGTCAGTAATAGGAAATGCACAGTTCAGATGTCAGTAGTAATGCAGAGGTCAGTAATAAGTAATGCACAGTTCAGATGTCAGTGGTAATGCAGAGGTCAGTAATAAGTAATGCACAGTTCAGATGTCAGTGGTAATGCAGAGGTCAGTAATAAGTAATGCACAGTTCAGATGTCAGTAGTAACGCAGACGTAAGTAATAAGTAATGCACAGTTCAGATGTCAGTAGTAATGCAGAGGTCAGTAATAGGAAATGTGCAGTTCAGATGTTAGTAGTAACGCAGAGGTCAGTAATAAGTAATGCACAGTTCAGATGTCAGTAGTAATGCAGAGGTCAGTAATAAGTAATGCACAGTTCAGATGTCAGTAGTAACGCAGAGGTCAGTAATAGGAAATGCACAGTTCAGATGTCAGTAGTAATGCAGAGGTCAGTAATAAATAATGCACAGTTCAGATGTCAGTAGTAACGCAGAGGTCTGTAATAGGAAATGCACAGTTCAGATGTCAGTAGTAACGCAGACGTAAGTAATAAGTAATGAACAGTTCAGATGTCAGTAGTAACGCAGAGGTCAGTAATAAGTAATGCACAGTTCAGATGTCGGTAGTAATGCAGAGGTCAGTAATAAGTACTGCACAGTTCAGATGTCAGTAGTAATGCAGAGGTCAGGAGTAAGTAAAGCAGAAGTCACAAATTCAAAGATTTCAACAAACTGTATAGTCATTATACAATCACAGATCATAAAGTGAAAGCATGGTATAGCTCTGCAGAGAACAAATCACAAATACTATCACATCACCTTATCCTAACTACTTAACTAGCTGATTTTTAAAAGCGGCACCACCCAAGGAAACCTTATTTTTCCTAACTATTTGTACAAGCCTTAATGATCCAATAACACTTCCCCAATGGTAGCATCTCACAAAAAAAAAAAAAAAAACACATCAAAACTCAGAAGGGTAGTATCCTTTAAAATACTAAGGGATCTAAAACTGGAGAGTGCAAAATCTGGTGCAGCTCTGCATAGAAATCAATCAGCTTCCAGTTTTTTGGTGAAAGCTTAATTAACCAGTTCTGTACCGGCTTGCGTAATTTACTGCTGCAGAGTGGCGCTATTTCACAAAATTGCCGTATCGTGCCCGCCGCACTCTGCAGGAGTGTGCCTGCGGCTCGGTCGGACCCGATGTCCAGCAGCGAGCTGCGATGACCTGGCAGAGAGAAGGAACGGGGAACCGCCGATGTAAGCACGGCAGTTCCCCGCTCTGTCAGTGGGCATTTAAAAGATCTACTGATCCCTGTTACTGAGATCAGTTAGATCTCTTATGCCCATGGTAGCCCAGCCCCCTCACAGTTGGAACACGCCTAGGGAACACAGATAACCCCTTCACTACCCCCTGCGGGTTAACCCCTTCACTGCCAATGGCATTTATATAGTAATCAGTGGATATTTACATTTCTGATCGCTGTAGAAAATGTCATTGGTCCCAAAGAAGTGTCAAAAATGTCCGACATGTCCACCCCAATATCAAAGTCCCGTTAAAAATCACAGATCACTGCCATTACCAGTAAAAAATAAAAAATTGTAAAAACGGCAGAAATTAATTCTCATGGTTTGTAAACGCGGCAACTTTTACGCAAACCAATCAATAAACACTGATTGCAATTTTTTTTTACCAAAAATATGAGGAAGAATATAAAATCGTCCAAAACCGATGAATAAATTATTGTTTTCATATATATTTTTTTTGTATGTGTATTTTAGCAAAAAGAAAGAAATATTGTCGCTCTTTTTTTGTTTATAGCGGTGATCAGAAATGGCGCAGAGGTGATCAAATACCAACAAAAGAAAGCTCTATTTGTGGGAAAAAAAGGATGCAAATTTAGTTTGGGTACAACGTTGCACGACTGCGCTATTGTCAGTTAAAGCAACACAGTGCCGAATTGCAAAAAGTGCTCTGGTCCTACAGTGGGAAATCCTTCTGGGGCTGAAGTAGTTAAATAAGCTGATATTAGATGCTGATTGGCTGCCATGCATAGCTGAACCGGACTTTGCACTGTCCAGTTTTAGTTTTAGTAAATCAACCATTATGTGTCCTACAAAGGCATGCCTGCACTCTAATGCCCTTAATACCTGTCAACTTTTCCAGCCAGTAACACACTTTCTGCCTTAGGCTACCAATAGATGACTCTTTTTTTCATTCAGCCAGCAGGGTAATTGGAAAAAAAACATGAATGGATTCGCCCATCCAGACCAGCAAGGTGGATAGAGGAATCCTGATCATTTGGCCATTTTATTCTGACAGCGGGACTCCTCCACATTTTGAATACACTGATCAGTGGCTGCAGCCCATTGACTGCAGCAGCTGATCCAAAATCGTTCCTACAAGCTCATTTGACAGGAGCCAATCTGTAGTTTGACTTCTGTCGAGTGGGAGCAGCCACACACAGAACGAAATATGTACAGTCTCTAAATAAATCTTACCAGTATAGGACATAGATAACGAAGTGCAAAAAACAATCCCACAGGTGTAATACTTATAATATACTCAAATGGGTGAACAAACATGCATGAAATGTGCAATCTGTAAAAAACAGCAACTCAATTGTGAGACCACTACTGATATCTTCAGAGTGGTTCTGTGGGTGATGCTCAATAATACATATAAAAGTCTCCGTGATAAAACGTATAAAGTGCAATGCGTGCATAAATATTCCAAACACACTCCAAACACACTGAGGTGGTCCACACGTGTGATCCCAGCCAATTTTGGAGAGAGTCTTCAGCGCTCCACCAAAAGGACTGATGGGAACGTGACACAATCCCCGTCCCGTGCTCCCAGAACTCTCACCTCAGATACATAGGGCAATCGCCTATTTATAGCTACTCCTAGTAATGTTTCGGTGCCTTCTCCTTTAAGACCCGTCCTTATTTTTCCTATTCCAAACGGTCAGCTTCCATCAGTATAACGC
>BLSH010107789.1:65683-79927 GCA_018402905.1 Glandirana rugosa
ACGAGAAAGGTTAACGTCGTCATGTCTTCACGTTATCCTGTTTTCACGTATCAAAACTTGTTTGTCATCAACCTATGTCATTCAAATTTAATAAAGATCAAAGGAATTTCATAAAGTTTAACGAAAAGAATTTAACAAACGAACAATTGTAACCATAAAACCGACACAACAATAATCACAAACAAACGATTCACGACAACTCCACAACTTATGACCCACAACAGTTAATCGTATACATTATCTCCACCCGACAACTGGTTTAACCACGAATTAATCACAACATAAATAGAAATAATTTAAACTTACTGTATCCAACTACTGTTTGTTCAAAACTATGCACTTTTGTCCTATTGCACTTCTGTACTGCTGCAATTGGAAAGAGCAACTATCAAGAGTACCTATGTATTCATTAGTCCAGTTTTTCATTCAGCTCTAGTAGTGCACCTCACTTGTTGGTTATCTAATCTGAGAACCCCTGCTGATGATGCAGGAGATATATAAATCAAACATGTCTAGGAATTTGAAGGAGCCACTGTGTCACTAAGGGTGAAAGCTGAATAATAGGCAGGATGAATACTAGAGTAGGGATGAGCAGAATGTAGAAGGTTTGGATTCAAGCAGATTAGTCAAACATTACTGAGGTTCTGGTTGCAAATCTCAACCTCATTAAACTTCAGGGGAAGCAAATATATATAAAAAAAACAAAAGGTAGCTGGGAGGGCTGTGTTTGCCATAATCAACTCTTTCTGTACTGTGCAGGTAGATCTCCATTATCAGTTGTAAAATAGATTTGTTCGCTAAAATACAACTCCCCTCTATGTAATGGAATTAAAGATAGGGAGGTGTTTGGAGTCCACATCAGCAGAGCAGCTTAGGATGACTACACTAGCAGGAAGAACTTTGCTGTGTGACAGAGCTGTGTAAATTGTGTGATTATTAGAAATACCAATCATTTGGCCGGTAATATAACTTTTATACAGTTGCTGCCTGTTACTTATGAACTCTGGAAGAAGACCGCTGTGAATACGCAGACTCTTCTAGTAGGGATGTGCATGTCAGCCCCTGACTGAAATTCCCCCTCCCTTGTTTGCAGACTGAATTCAATGCAAGCTGTGTGAAGAACAGGAGGATCGGATTACACTGGTTTCCCTGCTATGCTCCTGGATGAGGAGGCTTTTACAAATAGTAAGCAGAGGGATTCCTGGGAGCTGCAAAGGACCATGGCATATGAAGTCCCCTGGGAGAGCTGTCCCATTGACTTTTAAAGGCACAGGACTACAAATCCCAGAGGGCTCTGTGAAAGCAGGGGGGGCTGGCTAAGGACTCCATCTTGGAAGGCTGGGGAGTTCTCCATGAGGGAGAGAAGGGGACAGGTGTGAGCAGAGAGGCTGCTGAAAATCACAGAGGAGAACCATCCAGCCACAGCTCCAGAGGTCAGTGTGCTGATCCTGCCACAGCTCCAGAGGACGGACGGTGACGGACATCATATCAGAGAGGGTCCCCAGAGTACCTCCCCAGGCGATCCTGAGAATGTGGGCCGATCCGGTTACAAGGTGGCCAGTCGGGCTTGTTGAGGAACCTATTGTTTGATCCTTTGGTCATAGGATGGGTGAGCAGGCGTTTTGCCCATCCTTGAAGACACAGTATTAAGGTTACATTGCTTTATCAGTGCCCACAGTGGTAGGAACACTCACGCTCTGCTGTTTAGTTACTAAATTCCACTTTGTCTACCAGGATACTTACAAGTAGATTTTGTTAATCCTGCTCAACAGGACACCAAGTGCACCAATGCCAGGCTAGCGAAGATCTTGGATGTTTCCAATGTGAGGACTCTCATTGTTACTTTCCTGGTATCAGTGATTTGAAGTCTGCTACCTCACACGTTGATTGCCTGGGTTTGTGATTTCAGGATTTTAAGGAAACAGACTGACTGTTGTCAGGTCAGAACAGTTCCCTTTTATACCTGAATGCATAAGTCCATTTAAAGCTATTCAAATTGTTTGCCTGCATTACTTTGAAGTGTGTATTTGAATTTAACAGTTTATACATTTTAATATCAGTGTATAGTTTGTTTACTGAGAGACTTCCCACATTCAAACTTCCTGTTCACTGCATATGTGTTTGTTTTACTGTGCATTACAATTACACTGTTGCTGGGTGTGCCAGAGGGGTTGAGAAGCAGAGGCCCAGGAATAAATATAAATTTCATTAGCAGCTCCTTCGGGGGCACCGCTACATGTGGGGGCTCGTCCATCCGGGATTTTCCGCTACTCTGCAATCAACTCCCTTAGTCACCATCCCTACAGGCATCAAGATGGATCCTGCTGCTGCGGCGAAGAAGGCGCTCGATTGGAGACGAGTGTGGTAATCAATCTCCCTGGGGAGGCCTGGACTGAAGAGCAAATCAGTCAGGCGGTGAAGACAGTGGCCCCAGATAAGAAAGCATGGGTGATTGATGTCAGGAATGATCACAGGGCCTCTCGCACTTACGCATTGATAGAGTGGAAGAAAGAAGTTCCCGAGCACTTCCAAGGCACCAATGTACAATTGGCCAACAAAACAGAACTGTGTATAATCCACCCTAAGGCAGAAGAAGAGGGTCCTACCAGTTCCAGACAAGCTGTGGAAACAGAGGAAGAGGTCCTCTCCCCTACACCCCTGGCCACCATCGGTCCAGAATTTTTCACTGCCATGGGGGAATTCGTATCAAAATGCCAGAAGGGCAACCCAGTATGTTCTGGGGCTGGATATCGGAAGCTGAGGATTTTCTCTGGAACACAGCCCGTGCCCACTGGGGAGGAAGAATACGAAATTTGGATGGAACAGGCCATGCAAGCACTAGAAGAGTGGGACCTGCCAGAGGCCCAAAAGAAACAATGAATCAGTAAGATTTTGCGAGGGGGTCGCTGCTGAGGCTATCCGGAACTTGAGGTTCAGCAATATGACCTGTACAGCTTAGGACTACCTGGCTATGTTGCAGGAGGAGTTTGGGTGGACAGAGAAGGCAGCTGACTTGATCTATCAATTTGAACATGCCCTTCAAGGCCAAGGTGAATGCCTGTCTGAATACATCAGACGGATGAACAAGATGCTATACCAGATTGTACTAAAGAAGGGAATAATGCCTTCTGCCATAGACCAGGCCCGGATACAACAAATTCTTAAAGGGACCCTATGCTCTGACCCAGTCTGCCTTCAGCTGAAGAGCTCACCAGGTGTTATGTCCCTAAAATACCCAGAACTCAATAAAGTAGTGAGGGAAGAAGAGACCATGTTCCAGGACAAACGAGTAGCAGTTCGTCCAATCTCTGCACCTCTGGCTGAAGTCGGGTCTGTGGGGGCAGTGGAACAACCCTCTGAAATAGCCTTCTTTAAGTCTCAGATGGCACAGGTAATGGAGATGATGACCTTGCTGGCAGCAAAAATCAACAAGACAGCGGATGAGAGTGTCACGGAAACAAGTGTGCCCCCGACTCCATCGACTGCCTCTGGTGGGAGGCCAAAGACTAATGAGCTTTAACTGTGGAGGAGTGGGACACTAGAGACGAGTGTGTCCTAGCCCAGTGAAGCCTGAAGTACAGCGCCAGAAGCAGGCGGGAAACTTCAGAGGACCCCGGTGAAGGAGCCAACCGGGTGTCTATCTTCAATAGCTAGCTCCAAAGTTAAAGACGCAAAGAGACAGCAGTGGGGGTCCAACCCTGTTAAGAGGGCCCCCGTTGTTGCCTCCGAACGACCCAGAGTCCTGTCACCCTTGACGCAAGCTGGCCGGCTTCGGAGAATCAATGCATACCAAACTCCCAGAGCTCAGCCAAGGCAAAAACCGGGTAAAAAAACCTGCAAGAAAGGAGTGCGGATACAAGCCAATGAACAAGCCAAGGCCACTGTATCCTCAAAGTTCCCAGGTAAGCTAGTGGGACCTTCACCTATTGTACCCATCCAAGTAGAGGGAATCTATACCAAGGTCCTCTTGGATACTGGAGATCAAGTGACCCTCCTTTACCGAGACTTTTATGACCGGCATCTCAACCACCTGCCATTGCAGAAGTTAGAAGAGCTGGAGATATGGGGCATTGGGACTCAGAACTTTCCCTACGATGGCTACCTACCAGTTAGATTGACCTTTGATCCCTCTGTAGCTGGAAAGGCCAAGACTTTTGATACTTTGGGGGGCCAGTAAGAGTTCTCTAATCATCGGGACTAATACTGACCTCGTCAGGATGCTGTTGACACCTCTGGTCTTAGAAACTAACACCACAACTACTAATGTGCATCCGATGCTGAGACAAGCTTATCAGCGCCTAGTACAGGAGGAGAAGGCCCCTGCCGAGGGGGTAGGAAAAGTGTGGCGCCTGGATCAGAGTGAGAAGGTACTACAGCCCAAGGAAGTGGTTTGCCTATCAGCACTTGTAAGGCTAAATTGGAAGCAACCAGGACCTTTCCTGGTCCTTGAAGCGGACAGCCAAAGAACTGATACTGGAGTGGAAATAATTCCAGAAGTGGTTTCAACCAGGGCATTACAAAGAAACCATTAAAGAGTCTCGGTCAGTGTCAGAAATGTCACGGCCTCCCCAGTGAAGATTCCAGCTCGAATGCTGTTGGGGCAAGTGAATCCAGCCACCCCAGTTTCCCCATCTGATCTGGTAGGAGAGGTGAGGGATCAAGTCTCTGTTGAGGAGTTTTATCTGAGAAATAACCCTCTTCCCCCTGAGTAGAAGGATAGGGTCAAGACCCAGCTCCTTAGATGGCAGGTTGCCTTCTCTAAGAATGAGTTCGATGTGGGGTGTGCAAAAAGTGCCCAACATCGGATTAGTCTCCAAGAAGATAAGCCATTCAGAGAAAGGGTCAGATGGATACCTCTAGGGGACTTGGAAGACCTACTTGAACAACTGGCAGAGTTGAAGAGGATAGGCATCATCAGAGAGTCTCGAAGTCCATACGCTTCTCCGATAGTGGTGGTATGGAAGAAGAATGGGTCACTGAGGTTGTGCATTGACTACAGGACACTGAACCACAGGACCATTCCAGACCAGTACACCACCCCACGGATAGAGGATGCCTTACAGAATCTGTCAGGGGCGAAGTGGTTCAGCGTGCTGGACCTGAAGAGCGGGTACTACCAAATCCCAATGCATCCTGAGGATAGGGAGAAGAGCACTTTCATTACCCCAGTAGGGTTCTTCGAATTTGACCGCATGCTTCAGGGCCTGTCTGGTGCCCCAGCGACCTTCCAAAGGCTAATGGAGAAGACTGTGGGCGACATGAATCTCATTGAGGTGTTGGTGTATCTAGATGACATCATTGTCTTTGGCAAGACCTTGGAGGAGCACGAAGAACGCATGGAGAAGGTTCTGAAGAGACTCCATGATGAAGGGTTGAAGTTGTCACTGGAAAAATGCCAGTTTTATCAACCCGCAGTCAACTACCTTGGCCACATTGTGTTTGCTGGAGGAGTGGCTACCGACCCTCAGAAGCTAGAAGCTGTTACCTCTTGGCCGAGGCCTACTAATGTGACAGAGCTTAGGTCATTTCTGGGTTTCTGCTCCTACTACAGGAGGTTCGTAGAAGGATTCGCTAAAATAGCTTGCCCACTCAATGAGCTGCTGAGGAACGAGGAAGATGAGAGTGGCCTAGATCCAGTAAAGCCCGTCAGCTCAGCCTGAGGACCCAGGAGACCTAAAGATTCCATTCAGGGACAGTGGACCGATCAGTGTGAAGAGGCTTTTCGACAGCTGAAGTGGAGTCTGACAACTGCTCCTGTCTTGGCTTACGCAGATTCAACAAAGTCGTATGAGCTTCATGTTGATGCAAGTCCGGAGGGTCTAGGAGGAGTACTCTATCAGGAACATGGTGATTACTTACGACCATTTGCCAATGTGAGTCGGAGTTTAGCACCTGCTGAGAAGAACTACCCTACCCACAAACTCAAATTTCTTGCTCTCAAGTGGGTAGTGGTGGATAAGCTGAGGGATTACTTGTACGGGGCAAACTTTGTGGTCAAGACAGATAACAATCCTCTCACCTACATCCTCACTACTGCAAAGCTGGATGCCACCGGTCACAGGTGGTTGGCTGCTCTGTCCGAATTCACTTTCAGCCTTAAGTATCGCCCAGGGATTGGAAACAGGGATGCTGATGCCTTGTCAAGAAGGCCACATGATTATAGAGACTCTTTGGAAGAGTGGACTCAACTGCCACCTGAAGGTGTGCGAGCCCATTGTCAGGGAGCCAAGTACCGAGCTGGAGGTGGATCAAGAGCAGAAGAAATTGGTGTCACAGCTGCTGGAGTCCCCAGGAGTTACTGCAACCTCACCCAAGTTGGAGAGGAAGGCCTGCCGAAGCTCTCCAAGAAAGATTTGAGGAAGGATCAGATGGAAGACCCTCTTTGTAATTTGGCATTGAGAGCTGTAGAGAGTCAGTGTCCTGATCTGCTCCTTACTGACACCCCAAAGGAAGCTCGTTTTCTTCCTAGAGAGTGGGATTGGTTGCAATTGCACAACGGAGTGGTCTACCGAAGGGGCCCCTCCGGTGGTCCCGAAGATAGATGGCAATTACTTTTCCTGGAAAACACAGAGAGATTGTGTTAACTGCTCTACATGATAACCATGGTCATCTAGAGTCCGACAGAACTTTTAACTTGGTAAGTTCTACTGGCCCTGTATGCGGGCCGAAGTTGAGAGCTACTGCCATTCATGCATCCGATGCATTCAGAGGAAGACTACCTCAGAGAGCTGCCCCCATGGGCCACCTTCAAAGCCAAGGACCCATAGAGTTGGTGTGCATTGATTTTCTGTGTCTGGAGCCTGATTTGAGTGGACAAGGAAACATTCTAGTAGTAACAGATCATTTCACTAGGTATGCCCAGCCCTTTTCTACAAAGGATCAGCAAGCATCTACTGTAGCTAAAACCTTAGTGGAAAAGTTTTTCGTGCACTATGGCTTACCCCAACGCATCCACTCTGATCAAGGGAGAGACTTTAAGGGACGTCTCATCAAAAGACTTCTAGATCTTCTTGGCATAAAGAAATTGCGAACCACTCTGTATCATCCCCAAGGGGATCCCCAGCCAGAGAGGTTCAATAGGACTCTCCTGGATATGCTTGGTACTCTTACCTCAGAACAGAAGCAACACTGGAGTAAGTACATAGCGGCCATTGTGCATGCATATAACAGCACATCGAATGATGCCACAGGCTACACCCCTTATCTGTTGATGTTCGGACAGGAAGCTCGGTTGCCCATCGACCTGGCCTTTGGTACCTCATTGGACTGTACCTCAGCAACCTCTCACAGAGGATATGTGGACCGTCTGAGGAGGAGTTTAAAGACTGCCTATGAGAAGGCCCAAGCTACCTCAGATGCCAGAGGACAGAGAAATAAAAAGGAACTTTGATCTGAGGGCGAGAGTGCAAGACTTACAGCCAGGTGACAGGGTACTGTTGAGGAATCTGGGTGTCCCTGGGAAGCACAAGCTGGCTGATCGTTGGAGGTCACAGCCTTATGCGATTTGTAAACAACTTCCAGGGCTGTCAGTATATCAGATCTGACCAGAAGGAAGTACAGGCCCGCTAAAGACTTGGCATCGCAATCACTTGTTGCCCTTGTCGGAAGCAGTCCGTATGTCACCATTATTGGAGTCTACACCTGCAGCCTCACAAAGGTCTCGTCCAGCGACTAGATCTCAGTCAGCACCTCTGGATGCAGAAGAGGAGGACAGTGAGGATGAAGAGATGGGAACAGATTGGCTATGGCCATCCCAAATGTTAGAACTTATTAGTCCTTCGCCCTCTCCCCTCAAAGTGACAAATACTGAAACCCTCAGGCCAGAGGCCCCGGAATTTGTACCCCAGAGGCAGCCTTCAGAAGACATGGGAGATTCCCTGTGCCCTATGTTGGCAGCAGACTCTGAGGATCCTTACCCCTTGGCTGAGGAGGAGGAAACTGAAGCAGAAGAGAGGGAAAAGGAAAGTAGGCCTACCACATCTGAAGCCAGGGAGCAGAGAGAGAAAAGAGTTATTTGCCCACCAAAGAGACTGACATATGATCATTTGGGTGAAAGCTCTGAGGAGGTGATCTTCACTTCTCAAAGGACTCTTGAAGAGCCTGGTTCTTCCCCCACGGATTTGGTGGAGGGCAACCTTAACTCACCCCCTGGCACATCTGGCTGGGCCATTCCAATTGAAGTGGCCTGTAGGCGGGACAACCTTCCCTCCTATGCTCATTGGTGGGAGGTTCCTCTGCCAGGGTTTTATGCAAATGCAAACTGTTTGGTTTCCTGTGTGCACTAACATGCACTAACCTGTCTTTCTCTCCGCGTGTATACACAAAGCATGTAACAGGTCACAGACTTTACTTCCTTTGGAGGACCAAAGGTTCTTTGGTGGGGGGCTCGCTTTGCTGCCTGTTACTTATGAACTCTGGCAGGAGACTGCTGTGAATACACAGACTCTTCTAGTAGGGAGAGATGTGCATGTCAGCCCCTGACTGAAATCCCCCCTACCTTGTTTGCAGACTGAATTCAATGCAAGCTGTGTAAAGAACAGGAGGATCGGATTACACTGGTTTCCCTACTATGCTCCAGGATGAGGAGGCTTTTACAAATAGTAAGTAGAGGGATTCCTGGGAGCTGCAAAGGACCATGGTATATGAAGTCCCCTGGGAGAGCTGCCCCATTGACTTTTAAAGGCACATGACTACAAATCCCAGAGGGCTCTGTGAAAGCAGGGGGGCTGGCTAAGGACTCCATCTTGGAAGGCTGGGGAGTTCTCCACGAGGGAGAGAAGGGGGACAGGTGTGAGCAGAGAGGCTGCTGAAAATCACAGAGGAGAACCATCCAGCCACAGCTCCAGAGGTCGTGTGCTGATCCTGCCACAACTCCAGAGGACGGACAGTGACGGACATCATATCAGAGAGGGTCCCCAGAGTACTTCCCCAGGCGACCCTGAGAATGTGGGCCAATCTGGTTACAAGGTGGTCAGTCGGGCTTGTTGAGGAACCCATCATTTGATCCTTTGGTCGTAGGATGGGTGAGCACGTGTTTTGCCCATCCTTAAAGACACAGTAATAAGGTTACATTGCTTTATCAGTGCCCACAGTGGTAGGAACACTCGCATGCTGCGGTTTAGTCACTAAATTCCACTTTGCCTACCAGGATACTTACAAGTAGCTTTTGTTAATCCTGCTCAACAGGACACCAAGTGCACCAACGCCAGGCTAGCAAAGATCTTGGATGTTTCCAATGTGAGGACTCTCATTGTTAACTTTCCTGGTATCAGTGATTTGAAGTCTGTTACCTCACATGTTCATTGCCTGGGTTTGTGATTTCAGGATTTTAAGGAAACAGACTGACTGTTGTCAGGTCAGAACAGTTCCCTTTTATACCTGAATGCATAAGTCCATTTAAAGCTATTCAAATTGTTTGCCTGCATTACTTTGAAGTGTGTATTTGAATTTAACAGTTTATACATTTTGATATCAGTGTATAGTTTGTTTGAATGTGGGAAATCTCTCAGTAAACAAACTTCCTGTTCACTGCATATGTGTTTGTTTTACTGTGCATTACAATTACACTGTTGCTGGGTGTGCCAGAGGGGTTGAGAAGCAGAGGCCCGGGAACAAATATAAATTTCATTAGCAGCTCCTTCGAGGGTATCGCTACACAGTATATGCATTTTATCTGTGTATTTAGCCATTTGCCTGGTTTCGGCTTTTACGGCAACCTGGTAATATTATAACTCAACAAAATTAAGTATTTTACCAGACTGATGTAAAATTTAAATAACTAGTGCTAATCAGCAACCATGTATTTAGATGTCAGACGCAATGCTTAACATTTAGCAGTTTTTGCTTCCCTCATCAGTTTAAAATCCACTTTTAGCTATGTCAGACAAAACAATTACAGATTCATTTTCTCTGGGCTTAATTTATAAATGATTTCTTAGATGAATCTGCTTACTGGACCTTTATAAATATTCTATCCCATCTGTGTATCCTTGAGGTAGCTCAGTCATTGTATAACAAGAAATATTATCTCTTTTTGAAATTGAAATGTGAAATATCAGCAATAAAAATGAAAAGAACAATAGGTTATAGTATTTAAAGGTCATAAAGTCTGTTTTGACTTTGAATTACATTTTTTTAAACTTGGATGGTATTATTGAATATAATTATCCTTAAAAAAAAGCAATAGTTTTATGCATTGGTAGCACTCTCTGGAAACGTGGAGGAACACCCAGTGTCAGGGCCAACTAGCATAAGCTAAAAATTAGGGATCAAGAAACATTGAGAACTAGTCACTTTGAGTAGCTTTTAATAGATTCTTTTACTTAACACACAAGGTGAGAGGGATAAGGGGTGCAGATACCCTGAACACTTACAGACTTCAGATTCACATGCAGCTTGTACAGTATAAAGGGCCTTTAAGTTGTCACCTCTCAAGAGAGTCACCAGGTTGCTGCAAGAAAACCAGTCTCCTCCTGGCTCCTTCCTCCAACAGGGACTTCTTCCTGGTTCAGCTTCCTCCAACCCAGGCAGAGAGCTTCCAAGGGCCACCTCTGGTCTAATTCCAGCTACCAGCACAGAACACATACTAGGCCCTACACAGGCTATAAGCCTAACAGTGAAGACAAATCGACAGCACCTCTCCAGGCTTCAGGCAGGGGAATAGAGAGAGCATACAATGTCCACCCCAAATATCTATGCTCTCCCTTACCATGCACTAGTGGCAATAAACCTTCTACTGGTTGGTCAACGGGAACATACATATTCATAACTCAGTATCACTGTGGCATCTCACTCCATTGTCAGAGGTACCAGCGACACTTAATGGCACCAGAGAGAAAAACAGCAACACTGAGCTTAGGGGAAAATTAAAATCAACAAATAGACTATAAATCATCTTGGGTTGATTACCACTCAGCAATCCTAAATTTGAATAGTCACCTCTGCTTAGTGACTACATATTCTTGACATTTAAATGACAATTTTCAATATTTACATCTTCAGCTCTTGCAATATTTTGATTATAAATTGATATTTTAGTGTATACTATTTTAGCATTTTCAAATAGTACCAATACCATGGAAGCTGTGCCCAAGAAAGGTATGTGGAGGGCAAAGGGCTAGTTACCGGTATTATCCATAGGCTCCCCTAAGCTGGCATTTTCCCATTAATGATTAACCATGCTTGCTTCTTTGCAGCTATCTTGGTAGAAGAGCAAGTTTTCAGGTACAGCTTTCTCCCCATCATCTTGCAGTGCCTTGGAAAAGTAGTCATACCCCTTGAAATTTTCCACATTTTGTCATGTTACAACCAAAAATGTAAATGCATTTTATTGGGGGACACAGCAAACATGTGGAAGTAGGTGCTCTGGTCAGATGAGACCAAAATTAACTTTTTGGCCTATAAGCAAAACGCTATGTGTGGCAGAAAAATAAAACTGCACATCACCCTGAACACACCATCCCCACCGTGCATGGTGGTGACAGCATCATGTTGTGGGAATGCTTTTCTTCAGCAGAGACAGGGAAACTGCTCAGAGTTGATGGGAAGATGGATGGAGCCAAATACAGGGCAATCTTAGAAGAAAACCTGTTAGAGTCTGCAAAAGACTTGATACTGGGGCGGAGTTTCATCTTCCAGCAGGACAACAAACCTAAACATACAGCCAGAGCTACCATGGAATGGTAGATCAAAGCATATTCATGTGTTAGAATGGGCCAGTCAAAGTTCAGGCCTAAATCCAATTGAGAATCTGTGGCAAGACTTGGAAATTGCTGTTCGCAGACACTCTCCAATATGACAGAGCTTGAACTATTTTGCAAAGAAGAATTTCACTCTCTAGATGTTCAAAGCTGCTAGAGACATCCCCAAAAATACTTGCAGCTGTAATTGCAGTGAAAGGTGGTTCTACAAAGTAGGCGGAATACAAATGCACACCACACTTTTCAGATATTTATTTGTAAACAAATTCTGAAAACCATTTATCATGTTCCTTCCACTTCACAATTATGTGCCACTTTGTGTTGGTCTATCACATAAAATCAGAATAAAATACATTTATGTTTTTGGTTGTAACATGAGGAAAAATTTCAAGGGATATGAATACTTTTTCAAGGCACTGTATCAAGAGATCGGAGGGTAGCAGCAGAGCAGGGACATCACCAAATCTCATTTCAAATGTCATGACACTTGTCATATCCCAAGACTGGAACCACGTCTGTGTATTCATAGTTGCCGCTTTAAATGTTGTTTCCTCTTTAAGACCTTTCCCTCCCTCCTTGTCATTCTGTAACCCCTCCTACTCTCCCCTTGCTAGGAGCCATTTTGTGTACAGTCTCCTGTGCTTACCACACTGCTTCTTAGCGCTGTGAGAACTATTGCATTTTACCTGCCTCAACTCTGCATTAAAGCGGTTGTCTACCCAATTTTTGTACTTTTATCTACAGGCAAGTCTATAATAAGGCTTACCTGTAGGTAAAATGAATATCCCCTAAACCTGTACGGTTTAGGAGATATTCCCTCTCCAAGATGCTGCGGCGTTATGGCGCATGCGCCGTGTATGTCACGGCGCTTGCGCCGTGTATGTCCCGGCAAAGGCCCGGCAATAGGGCTGGACCTTGCCAGGAAGACGGGACCCGTGCACATGCGGGGGAGTGACGTCTCGCGGCTCCGGCCAGTCACAGCGCCAGAGCCGCGTACCTGGAAGCAAGATCCGAGGGAAGATGTCCGCTCCCTCAGAGCGGCCCGAGCAGCCCGGTTGGATATTCATTTCAAGGTAAGTATTTCATAATGAGCTAGTATGCGGTGCATACTAGCTCATTATGCTATTGTCTTGCAGGATTTAATTTAATTTTATTTTTTAAATGGGTAGACAACCGCTTTAAACAGTTCCATTAGAAAACAAACATCTCTGGATACTCTAACATGTAAGTTATGGCTGAGTAAATGCTCTTCTGAAAGGGGCCAGGGTGAAATTACCTCATCTGTCATAGATACCACATTTCAAGCCTGCGTGCTGGATAGAACAGTAAAGGGTAATTCTTAGCTGTAATAGAATATGCTATGTGTCATGGACTAGATCTCAGTGAAGATTTACTGCCTAGCTAGAAGAAATCGCTGCCAGTTTGTTTGTCTCCAAAGTCAGTCCAGCCCGCCACAAGCTGTTTACACAGAGTGAAATCCCCTGCAGCATTCAGCAGCCTGTGTCTTCCTCATGCTACAACTAGTCCGGAGGGCTCCATAATGTCTCTCTGTGAGTAACCACTGCTCCCAGCAACACATAGTGTAAGCCAGCAACAAGACACAGAGCCTGCTGCATTATCAAAGCCCACCTAGAAGGTTAAAGAGAACTATGAATCTGACAGACATGAACTATCAGTTAGCTTAAAGCTTCTCTGGGTTCTCTTCTTCATGTCTAAAACCACCTCTCCATTCTCCAGATTATGAGGTACTGCAACTGGAGGGCGCCATTAAGGAGTTGCCTGCTTCATACACCTCATATCAAAATACAAGCAATAAATATGAAAACATCCTGCAGAGTATTAACACTGAGCATTCACTAAAGGAATTGAAAAATGTCCATCTGCTTAATCTGGAAAGAGACAGCTTTATTCTGCAAACGAAAGCGAAGGCAGGAGCAAGACTCGCACAATTACAGGACTGCGTATCCCACATCTCTGCATCTACCAGACATTCTAAAAAATCTTCTACATCTCAACGTTCAAGGTACTCTACGCTTAGCGAGCAACTAATCAGTGCCCATGCAGAAGCTAAAGCTACCAAAGTACAGGCTGCCTTTGCACAAAAGAGAGCAGAGATGCAGACAGAGGCAGTAGCAAGGGAAGCTCAAGCCCAAACAGAGGCAGCAGCAAGGAAAGCTCAAGCCCAAGCAGAAAGAGCACACAAGAAGGCAGAAATAGAAGCCTTAAAAGAACAGGGTAATTATGCTATGGCCATGGCGTGGCTAAAGGTCTTAGAACAAGCTATGAACGGAAGCGAGAAAGACAGCATCAGCTCAATTGTCCCAGAGGTGGAAGATCCTCTTAAGCGCACAAAGGACTATGTCCTAAGCCAAAGCGGTGTATGCTCAATTGTCTCTTATGCCCCTGATATTCCAGAGTGTCCAAAGTACCACGCCAAAGATGTTCCTGTCGCTTCTTAAATGCAAGACTGCACGCTTCCAGCTTTCTATTCTAACTCTCCTGCATACATCACAGAGCATCAGACCAAACTGAAAGCAAATCACCA
>BLSH010107789.1:80302-93318 GCA_018402905.1 Glandirana rugosa
CAGAATCATTCAAGTGCCGTTTCATACATGAAATGTTTGAGACGACATAGACGTCAGGGACTGAAACACTTGTTCACAAAGTCAGGGACTGCAGATACAGCAGAGTTTGTAAAGTACATACTTTGCCGTGAACTTACTAAGACAGGTCTCACAAGCTTTGATGACTGACATGAGAGCTATAGAAGTTGGAAATGCGCCTTCAGAACTGCAGTCAACGACCTTGGAATTACTGCTGCTGAAGAACTAGACCTGCTCATCAGGTGGCTTGGCCCGCAATCTGTAGAGAGAGTCAAGAGACTTAGGTCAGTCTACATTGACAACCCAACCGCAGGCCTCACCGCTGCTTGGGAAAGATTAGAACAAGGCTTTGGCAGTCCAGAAGCCATAGAGAATGCTCTATTCAGACGACTGCAAGGTTTCCCAAGGACATCCGGTAAGGACAATCAAGGGTTTCAGAGATTGAGTGATCTCCTCCTTGAGCACCAGTTGGCCAAGGCAGACCCCAAACTACCTGGCCTCAGCTACCTGGACACTTCTCATGAGGTTATCAAAATCGTCTCCAAGCTGCCATATAATCTACAAGAAAGATGGGCTACACTCAGATCAGAGTACAAAAGGAAAAACAAGGTTTCTTTTCCTCCAATCTCCTATTTCTGTGATTTTGTTAGGAACATCGCAGAGACCAAGAACGACCCAAGTTTCTCTCATGGCGAGTGCTATTCTGCTTCACTTCTCCCTAGCGGCGACAGCCTTCATCCCAGCTACAGAAACCGTAGAGGTCCAGTGTCTGTAAAAAAGGCTGACGTTCTCCCCTCTGCCAAATCAGTTCCAATCACAAACAACCAGAGTGGTAAGATTGAAAACATAAATCGCTTATGTCCAATTCACAAGAAACCTTATCCTCTCACAAAATGTATTGGCTTCAGGAAGAAAACACTTCAGGAACGCAAAGAACTTCTAAAGACATTTGGGGTATGTTTTAGATGTTGTGCTTCCACCAAGCATCTCGCTAAAGAATGTAAATCTCCTATCAAGTGCATGGAGTGCAACTTTGACGACCATGTGCAAGTGCTTCACCCAAGCCCAAATCTATGCAATCTATGAACTCTCCCCCCCCATCAAGGAACGGCGGGGAGAATACAACTCAAGTGACTGACATCCCTGCAATATCATCTTCATGTACTGAAGTCTGCGGGGAAGACCTTTGTGGGAAGTCTTGTGCCAAACTATGCTTAGTGAACGTGTACCACAAAGATCATCCACAAAAGACTGTACGCCATCTTAGATGATCAAAGTAATCATTCACTAGAAAGATCAGAACTGTTGAGCTACTTTACTTAAAAGGGGATGTCCACCCTTACACCCTAGGTAACTGTAGCAGTATTACAGTGGTCTCTGGGAGAAGAGCCTATGGACTTGTGGCTTCCTTGAAAGGCGACCTAGAGTTAGCCTTACCAACACTTGTAGAGTGCAACCAAATGCTAGCCAACAAGGAAGAGATCCCTACACCATCAGCTGCTCTTCACCACACCCATTTAAGGGCTGGATGAAATATTGCCAATTGACGACCACACGCAGATCCTGCTTTTGCTGGGAAGAGACATTCTAAGAGTCCATAAAGTACACCAGCAAATAGATGGACCTCCAGATGCTCCATTTGCATCATCATCAGAAACATCTGCATAGGTAGGATGAAACCCCTACCAACATTTCTTAATGCAAGAGAAACATACTGCCAAATGGTCGCAAATACCTGCTTTGAGCCATGTCCACACCACTACTGGGTGAAAGAGAAGGTAAGCGACTGCAAGTGGCAACACAACCAAGGCAACACAAGCTTCTTTCCATCTTGTGATGACAACTTTGGTTCTTCAGTGTTCGTTTCAACTAGTGAAGATGATGCGCTAGCACCCTCAGTGGAGGATAAAGAATTTCTCAAGGTCATGGACAATGAGTTCTTTCAGGATGATTCAAACAGCTTGGTAGCACCCTTACCCTTTCGCTGTCCAATAGAAAGACTGCCAAACAATCTACAACAAGCTGTTGCTGTATTAGCCTCCTTAAAGCGCACTTTGAACAGGAAACCCGATATGAAAAAAAAAAACTTTGTGGACTTCATACAGAACATCTTCGGCAGGGACCACGCTGAGCCTGCATCTCCACTAAAGAAAGGAGAAGAATGCTGGTACCTCCCATCCTTTGGCATGTATCACCCTCACAAGCCAGGCCAAATTAGGGTCGTCTTCGATTCCAGTGCTCAGCACGAAGGTGTCTCTCTCAACAACCTGCTCCTTACAGGACCTAATCTGAACAACTGTCTGATTGGAGTCTTGATCCATTTTAGACAAGAACCTGTAGCAGTGATGGCCGACATCCAACAAATGTTCCACTGCGTCATCGTCAAGGAAGACAATAGAAATTACCTCAGATTCATGTGGCACAAAGACAACGACATCACTAAAGAGGTAATAGATTACAGAATGAAGGTGCGTGTTTTCGGGAACAGTCCTTCCCCTGCTGTAGCAACCTACGGGTTGAGGAGGACAGCCCAGATGGGAGAAGAAGAATATGGATCCAATGCTCGTTTATTTGTGAACGGAACTTCTATGTGGACGATGGACTCAAATCCTTCCCCACAGCAGAAGAAGCAGTTGATCTCCTTACCAGAACACAGGAGATGCTGTCCGTGGCAAACCTTACATTTAACAAGATCATATCGAATAGTTGTGAGCTAATGAATTCCTTTCATTCTGAGGACTATGCAGCCAGTCTTAAGAACCTTGATCTTGGATCAGATACACCTCCTATGCAAAGAAGCTTAGGTCTGCTTTGGAACATAAAACTGGACACCTTTACTTTCTAAGTGTCCACCTGTGATAAACCCTTCACCAAGAGAGGAGTTCTGTCTGTGGTGAACAGTATCTATGATCCACTGGGATTCATAGCTCCAGTCACCATCCAAGGTGGGATGCTTCTGAGGCAGCTTTCCACCGAAAACGTAGACTAGGATACTCCTTTGCCTAGTGGGAAACAACTAAGGTGGGGAAAAGGGAAGTATTCTCTGCTGTCATTAGAGAAACTTCAAATCCCACGCTGTCATGCCCCTGTCTCCATTTCAACTGCTGACCAGAGAGAGATTCACATTTTCTCCGATGCTTCCTTTGAAGCCATAGCTGCAGTGGCCTATTTGAAGACCTCTGGGATCAATGAAGACCCCTACTGCAATTTCGTTCTGGGCAAGACGAAACTCACACATAAACCTGCACATACCATACCAAGATTCGAACTTTTGTGCAGCTGTATTAGCAGTGGAAATTGCCGAAGTCATAAAAGATGAAATAGACATTAAGATTGAGTCCTTTACATTTTACACAGATAGCAAGATGTGTTTGGTTCATCTACAACCAGACAAGGCAATTTCACGTGTATGTCCGCAACGGGGTAGAACATATCAAGAAGTTCTCTTCGCCAGAACAATGGCATTAGAGCTCTACTAAATTGAACCCAGCTGATTGTGGGACCGGAGCTGTACCTTCAGCAGCTCTTCAGGATAGTTTGTGGCTAACATCTGCAGCATTTCTATATGAGGACTCACACCATATTGCTTCTGAGGATCCCTACAAACTGATCAATCCTGAAGATGACAAATAAATCAAGACTGCAAGTAGTATGCTTTATTCCATCGTAAGTACAAAAACTAAAACTAAAGTCACACCGATTTGAACGCTTTTCTAGCTGGGCATCCGCAGTTAGAGCCATGGCTCGCTTGATGCATATTGCCAGTTGTTTTAAAGGGAACTCATCCTCAAAGTGTCACGGTTGGCATAACTACTCAGAATGCCCTACAGCTGCGGATATTGTACACACTGAAGAGATCATCATCCGCTGTGTGCAACAAGAAGTATACCAACAAGAAATTGACAAGATCAACAATGGAGTAAACCTACCTAAGAACAGTCCACTCCTCAACTTAAACTATGTGATTGACGCCCACGAACTTCTCAGAGTTGGAGGTCATATAGGGAGATCTAATGTGTGCAGCAAGGAACAGAATCCTATTAGAATACCAGATAAACATCACATCACCACCCTGCTGGTTTGCGATCATCACGAGCGAGTGCAACACCAAGGTCGACACTTCACAGAAGGTGCCATCCGGTCAGCTGGCCTCTGGATTGTTGGGATGAAAAGATGTGTTTCTTTCATACTCTATAAATGCGTCAAGTGCCACAAATTAAGGAGAAGACAACAGCAGCAACATCTACCTGTTGATAGGCTAAGTTCAGATCACCCTTTCTCTTACGTGGGAGTCAATGTTTTCGGGCCATGGTCCGTCATTACTCGAAGGACTCAAGGTGGAGCCGTTAACAGCAAAAGGTGTTTACTTGTCTTAGCATCAGAGTAATACATTTCAAGGTAATCAAGTCCATGGATTCCTCCTGTCTTATCAATGCCTTACGAAGATTCTTCTCCATCAGAGGGCCAGTTAAGCAACTAAGGTCTGACTGTGGTACCAACTTCATTGGCGCATGTAAGGAACTACAGTTAGGCAACTTCCTATCTTACAATGGGTGTACTTGGGTATTCAACCCAATGACTGGCGTTGCATGACGAATTCTTGATTCCATGTTACTGGACCATAAATCCGCACCGCTTACCCATGAGACCTTGACCACCTTTTTAGCAGAAGTGTTGGCAATAGTTAATGCAAGACCACTAGTCCCAGTGTCTTCTGATCCAGAGTATCTGGTAATTCTTTCTCCAGCCTCACTCCTAACACAAAAGATTGGGACCGTCACAGCCTCTTCAGGAGAGATCAACCCAAAAGACATTTACAGGCGTCAATGAAAACAAGTACAACACCTATCCAATTTGTTTTAGCACTGGTGGAGGAAAGAGTACCTGCATGTTCTCCAAGGTCGCCAAAAATGGCAAATACCCAGACCAAACCTTAATGAAGGAGACCTCATTCTTCTAAGGGACAAGGAAGCATATCACAATGAATGGCCTATGGATCTCATTACCAAGGTTTTGCATAGCGATGGCGGGATGGTACGGAAGGTGGAAGTAAAAGTGATCAAAGTAGGTACAACACGGGCTTTCTTCCAACCAGTCACAGAGCTGGTACTTCTGCCTAATGAGTGACTTGTGTATCCAGAACAACTACTTACAAGTCATGGCAGGGAGAATATTGCCATGAACCGCTAAACACATTTTTCAAATGCCCTATGACTACGGACAAGGTTTTAACCAAGCCATGGGACTCTTGTTGAATTGTTGGTTTCGCATGTTTTCTTGTTTTAGGTTTCAGACCAACTGCTTACAATTGCTTGGACTTATCATTTAATATTTATTGTTGTTTGGGTTATGAAATCTAAAGATTTCAGGTGGGAGTGTCATTTCCCATGACTGGACCCACTTTTGTGTATTCGTAGTTGCCGCTTTAAATGTTTCCTCTTTAAGACCTTGCCATCCCTCCTTGTCGTTCTGTAACCCCTCCTACTCTCCTCTTGCATGAAGCCATTTTGTGTGAAATCTCCTATCACTGCATCTTAACGCTGTGAGAACTATTGCCTTTTACCTGCCTCAACTCTGCATTAAACATTTCCGTGAGAAAACAAACATCTCTGGATCTTCTAACATGTAAGTTATGGCCGAGTAAATACTCTTCTGAACGGGTCAGGGTGAAATTACCTCATCTGTCATAGAGACCACATTTCAAGCCTGCGTGCTAGACAGAACAACACTAGCACTCCAGTAACTTAAAATATCTCACACTGTTGTTCTATAGATATGAAGCTATATGCCTAGAAAACAGAAATGCTTGGAAATATGCCGCCATTTTTAAGTAGGAACACCTGAAGGAGGAGGAAAAGAAAATTGCACATTTTTAGGCCAGATTCACATATAGTGCAGTGACTATTGGTTTTTAGCACTGGAAGAACGACAGTCACCGCTAGGACACACAGAAAACAATGGTTTTCTATGTGTCATATTTACAGTGCTACACAGAGCTGTGCTGCAATGAGCTGTGATAAATTGCAGACATGCTGCATTTTATGGCAGCATACAGGACAGGATCGCATGTCATTGTACAGCATCACAGTGTACCACGCTGTTGTAAAGTGACATGAATGAAGTGTCAATTTGTATACTTCAAATAAAATTGAGTCAAACAAAAAATAGGAATTGTGTGATGCACCAAAATGCACATCACACCACCCCCTACTGCTGGCTTACTGCAGCCGGAATAGACAGCTGCCACTCACTAAACCTCTGCAGTTTAGTGTTCGACAACTGTCAGGGCAGTATGAACAGGTCCTTAGGGTACTGCTTAGCCAAATTAACCTTTCTATATATTACCTATGAGACAGAAAATCTTAATTTTTATAATAAAGATCCTATTTAATTATGAGTAATATGGGTAATATACAAATAGTTTTTTTCTGTAACCTTTATAAATTATAATAACAAAAATATATTTATTACTTACCAGCTGAACTGGTAGACCAGTGATGGTAAAATTGAAAATTATAGGGTGGCTCTAATATGGTCCCCAACACTTCTAGAGGGCTTGCACAAAAGCAAAGCTTAAAAACGTCCCATAATGCACACTGCAAGCTGAAATCATCCTTGGTGTTAGTGGCTGCAATCACAACCCCCTGCACTGGTGTCAGGTGTCAATAAAAAAAACAGAATTGGTGTCAGTGGCTGCAATAATAACCTCTGGCATTGGTGGCTATAATAATAACCCCTGGCACTGGAGTTAGTGGCTGTAATAATAATCCCTGATATAAGAACCCCCAGCATTGGTGTCAACAGCGGCGCTGTTATCCCCTTCCTGTACCAGTGCTCAGTAGTAGTGCTAGTTATCCCGCCCCCATTTGTGGTAAAATTTTTTAACCCCCCCCCTTTCCGGTGGTTAATGGCAGTAAAGTTGTTAAGTTGTTTCAGTTGTTGTAGACCTCTGTATACTTTGCTGTACCCTAGTTTAGACATACAGTATAAAATGCAGGACATATATGATTGTCTCCTATACTTGATCTCCTATGAAAACTCTGAGCACTATAAACTTAAACTGTACAATTGGGTATGATAATAAGGTAGAATAATATATGACTACCATAGACCTGGGCTGCTCTGTACCTTGTTACCTGATACATATACAGTATCTCACAAAAGTGAGTACACCCCTCACATTTTTGTAAATATTTTATTATAGCTTTTATGTGACAACACTGGCGTAATGCCACTTTGCTACAATGTAGAATAGTGAGTGTGCGGCTAGTATAAAAGTGTAAATGTGCTGTTCCCTCAAAATAACTCAACAAGCAGCCATTAATGTCTAAACCGCTGGCAACAAAACTGGGTACACCCCTAAGTGAAAATGTCCAAATTGGGTTTAATGTGACTCTTTTCTGTTACAAGGTCTCAGGTGTGAATGGGGAGCAGGTGTGTTAAATGTGGTGCTATCATTCACTCTCTCATACTGGTCACTGGAAGTTTAACATGGCACCTCCTGGCAAAGAACACTCTGAGGATGTGAAAAAAAGAATTGTTGCCCTACATAAAGATGGCCTAGGCTATATGAAGATTTCCAAGACCGTGAAACTGAGCTGCAGCACGGTGGCCAAGACCATACAGTGGTTTAACAGGACAGGTTCCACTAAGAACAGGAAAAGCCCAGTTGACCAAAGAGGTTGAGTGCACGTGATCAGTGTCATATCCAGAGGTTGTCTTTGGGAAATAGATGTATGAGTGCTTCTAGCATTGCTGCAGAGGTTGAAGGGGTGGGGGGTCAGCCTGTCAGTGCTCAGACCATACCCTGCACACTGCATCAATTTGGTCTGCATGGCTGTCATCCCAGAAGGAAGCCTCTTCTAAAGATGATGCACAAGAAAGCCCACAAACAGTTTGCTGAAGACTAGCAAACTAAGGACATGGATTACTGGAACCATGCCCTGTGGTCTGATGAGACCAAGATAAACTTATTTGGTTCACATGGTCTCAAGCGTGTATGGTGGCAACCACATGAGGAGTACAAAGACAAGTGTGTCCTGCCTACAGTCAAGCATGGTGGTGGGAGTGTCATGGTCTGGGGCTGCATGAGTGCTTCTGGCACTGGGGAGCTAGAGTAAATTGAGGGAACCATGAATGCCAACATGTACTGTGACATACTGAAGCAGAGCATGATCCCTTCCTGTCGGAGACTGGGCTGCAGAGCAGTATTCCAACATGATAACAACCCCAAACACACCTCCAAGATGACCACTGCCTTGCTCAGGAAGCTGAGGGTAAAGGTGAGGGACTGGCCAAGCATGTCTCCAGACCTAAACCCTATTGAGCATCTGTGGGGCATCCTCAAATGGAAGGTGGAGGAGAGCAAGGTCTTTAACATCCACCAGCTCCGTGATGTCGTCATGGAGGAGTGGATGAGGACTCCAATGGCAACCTGTGAATCTCTAGTGAACTCTATGCCCAAGAGGGTTAAGGCAGTGCTGGAAAATAATGGTGGCTACCCAAAATATTCACACTTTGGGCCAAATTTGAACATTTTTACTTGGGGGTGTACTCACTTTTGTTGCCAGTGATTTAGACATTAATGACTGTGTTGAGTTATTTTGAGGGGGCAGCAAATTTACACTATTATACAAGCTGTACACTCACTACTTTACATTGTAGCAAAGTGTCATTTCTTCAGTGTTGCCACTAATAAAAAATGTGAGGGGTGTACTCACTTTTGTGAGATACTGTATATGCTAATGTTATGGTCTGGTCAAGGCAGTATAGAAACCACTCTCATACCTGGTTGCCCTGAACCAAACAGAAGCTGGCTGGGCTTCAATCTGAAAACAGAGAGAGAAGACAATCTGGGCCAGTATAATAATGGGAATTTTTGGTATTTGGGATCACAGGTTTAAGATTAAGTGTTAGGCTCAGTTCAAAAGCTATGGGCTTTTTTCAGGGTTAATGTAGATCCTATGGGCCCAGATGTAAGGTTCAAGTTATGGATTAGATAACATTGAAAAGAGCACTTTAGCTACATCGGTGCTGAACCGGTAAGGTATTTAACCATGATGTTAAATTTCACTGCCACTGGACTGAAAACCAGTGAGGATTGGGGGGGGGGGGGGGGATTGTGGTATGCACCAAAATAGTGCCAATGGTTGTGGCACATCACAGACAAGAGTTTAGACCTCATGCACACTGGGCGTTTAACCCTGGTTACTGAGGCTCCAGCATTTAGCTACAGCTGGAGGGCACAGGCACACTGTCAAGCCCTGACATCCTATCAAACTCTATGAGAGTCTTACAGCTGCTGCAGCTGGATGGTGCTGGATGGTACTTCCATTTAGGGCAGTGCGCCCAGCCATGAATGTCCAGAATGGACACTGCTATTGGTTGTGGTCTGTGGTTGTATTTATCTAAGCAAGCCCATTCCTAGACAGTCTGCCACTAGCGATGACTGCTGATCCTACCCTAGGCCTAGACAGCCTCCCTGCAGCTTTAACCCAAAGTTGCCTGCCACTGGGAGAACGTGCTTACCTGGCTGACTGTTTCTTGGTCTGAACTGAAGGGGCAGCAGTCTTCTTTCCTAGTGTAGCCATGTTCTCCCTTGGGAGTGGCTGGAAATTGTGGTTCACCTGATCACACTGCCCTCAATCACCTTTATTCACACACTCAGAGTCACTGAACAGGCTGGAGTTTTGATTTGTTGTTTTATTAGGCTTTAAACTTGGATAGGATAGGGTTGATGATGAGATGCCCAAGAATCTTTACAACTTAACCAGGACCTCTATATACTCCAACGTATATACATCTCCAACTTCCTCCTGCACAGACACTTGCTGAGTTCCACTTGCCACTTCTCATTCCTGCACAATCCTTAAGTTTCCAGCCTAGAGGGATATTTACTAGGCCTGCAAATAGCTAGCACAAATTGAGACCAGCCGTAGTTTTAGCTCGGTCTCCGGACCTCCTGTTTCAGGTAGAGGGTGCTAATCTCCTGCGTAGCAAATTGTTGTGCTAGCTAGAAGTTGGATGGACTACTGCTCCCAGCCCATCTTCTCCCAGGCCCCACCAGCTCTTCCAACTGCACCAGCCTGTCTCACTGCCACAGCAACGTAGGGGTTCCCCACTGTATTTTGCATCCTACCCATATTGTCTCTCTCACTCCAATCTGCTCCAGCCTGCCTCAACAGTTCACCAGGGGTATGTTGCTCACCGACTCTTAAAGTTCCTCCCTGAAGATCTCTCCCGGATAGTGTTCTCTCCTGTTGTCTCTCTGCTCACCCTTGTGCCTGCCACCAGAATCTCACACCTGGCTGCACCCAAGCTCTCCAGGCCAGGCCCCCCCCCCCCCTCCCCCAGACTAGGTGCTCCCCTGACCACGACAACCTCCACACCACTCCATCTTCAGCTTCTCCACCCGAACTTCTCCCCCTTCCCAGGGCTGACACAGGCTATTTGAGTAGGCCTGCCAATCCAGATTGGGGATTGGTGAGGGATTCCCAAAAAGCTGACACTGGTCATCCCTCCATCCAGTGCCAGACTGGCCATAGGACAGACTGGGCATATGGCCAGTGGGCCGGGGGCCGCCCCCTCTGTGGCCGGATGATGAGTGGCTGCACAGTGGGAGATAAGTGGCGAACGTGGCCTGGACAGGGTTAACACAGGCCACGGCCACCGCTCACCTACCGCTAAGTGGCTGTGCCTGGGAGGGTACACAGGGTGCTCCTTTCCTTGTGTGCAGTGGCGTCACTACAGGCGGGGGATGGGGCGGCACCAGGCGTCACCCATCAGAGGGGTAACACCAGCAGGGAGTTAAGCTCTTTTTCCTGCTTGGTGGCCGCGCTGTGAAAGGGGATAGGCAAGCCATGGGATATCAGCGTATCTCCCCCGCTTGCCCCCCCCTTCTCTTGTCAGCATGGGAGATGAGAGCAGCTCTCATCTTGTTCACTGCCCAGTGCCCTGTTTGCTTCCCTTCTCATTGGATGCAGCAGAGGGCCAATCAGAAGAGGCTAGGGGAGCATCATGGGACATGTAGTCCCGAAAGATTGTCAGCCCCATTGTTGTCTACAAGCAACAGACTTAAGCCACCAGCATGCACTCTGCTGGGGGAAAGATTGAGAGCCTGAAAACCGGGAAGAAGTTACAGGTGACTGCTACAGGAAAAAGAGAGGACTGTGCTGGGGGAAGCCAGAGAAAGAGCCACACTGTAGCCGCAACACCAGTGAGAGAGCCAAGCTGTAACCACACCACCAGAAAGAGTGCCACACTGTACCCGCACCACCAGAGAAAGAGCTACACTGTACCCGCACCACCAAAGAAAGAGAGAGAGTGCCATGCTGTACCCACACCACCAGAAAGCACCACATTGTACCTGCACCACCAGAGAGAGCGCCACACTGTAACCACACCACCAGAGAGAGCACCACACTGTATCCACACCACCAGAGAGAGCGCCACACTGTAACCATACCACCAGAGAGAGCGCCACACTGTAACCACACCACCAGAGAGAGCGCCACACTGTACCCGCACCACCAGAGAGAGAGCTACGCTGTACCCGCACCACCAGAGAGAGAGTGCCACACTGTACCCGCACCACCAGAGAGAGAGTACCACTCTGTACCCGCACCACCAGAGAGAGCGCCACATTGTACATGCATTACCAGAGAGGGCGCCACGCTGTAACCGCACCACCAGAAAGAGCGCCACGATGTACCTGCACCACCAGAGAGAGAGCTGCGCTGTACCCGCACCACCAGAGAGAGAGTGCCATGCTGTACCTGCAACACCAGAGAGAGAGTGCCACGCTGTACCCGCACCAGAGAGAGCACCATGCTGTACCCACACCACCAGAGAGAGCGCCACACTGTACCCACACCACCAGAGAGAGAGCACCACGCTGTTCCCACTCCACCAGAGAGAGAGCACCATGCTGTACCCGCACAACCAGAAAGAAAGCGCCACGCTGATACCCGGAACCACCAGAGAGAGAGCCATGCTGTAACCACACCACCAGAAAGCGCTGCGCTGTACCCGCACCACCAGTGAGAGAGCACCATGCTGTACCCGCTCAACCAGAGAGTGCCACACTGTACCCGTACCACCAGAGAAAGAGCCATGCTGTACCTGCACCACCGGAGAGAGAGAGAGCGCGACACACTGTACCCGCACCACCAGAGAGGGAGCTATGCTGCTGCAGGCACCACCAGAGAGGGATCCACACTGCTCAGCACCACCAGAGAGCCATGTTGTACCAGCACCACCAGAGAGATACAGACCACTGCCCAGTACCACCAGAGAGGTAGGCTGCATTTGATGGGCACTGATAAGCTGCACTTGGTGGGCACTGGCAGGCTGCATTTGGTGGGCACTGGCAGGTGGGCACTGGTAGGCTGCATTTGATGGGCACTGATAAGCTGCATTTGGTGGGCACTGGTAGGCTGCATTTGGTGGGCACTGATAAGGTTGCATTTGGTGGGCACTGGTAGGCTGCATTTGATGGGTACTGATAAGGTTGCATTTGGTGGGCACTGGTAGGCTGCAAGTGGTGGGCACTGGTAGGCTGCATTTAATGGACACTGGTAGCCTGCAATTGGCAAGCACTAGTAGGCACTGATGAGACTGCATTTGGTGGGCACTGGCAGGCTGCAATTGGTGGGCACTGATGAGGATGCATTTGGTGGTTATTGATGAGGCTGCATTTGATGGGCACTGATGAGGCTGCATTTGATGGGCACTGATGAGGCTGCATTTGGTGGGCACTGATGAGGCTGCATTTGGTGGGCACTGATGAGGCTGCATTTGGTGGGCACTGATGAGGCTGCATTTAGTGGACACTGGTGTGCTGCATTTGATGCATTGATCTCTTGTATCATGTCTGCAGTCTCTGACCATCTCTTGTATCATGTCTGCAGTCTCTGACCATCTCTTGTATCATGTCTGCAGTCTCTGACCATCTCTTGTATTAGGTCTGCAGTCTCTGACCATCTCTTACATTATGTCCT